>CAKNWT010333643.1:0-10072 GCA_932066315.1 Andricus coriarius
CTTGATATTAACATCAGAGTTCCAAGATCTTTTTTCCAGAACTATTTAAATGAAGTACTCTGTACAAATCTAAAAATAGGACCAATGTTAAAAATCATTCAAATGAGTGACTGAAGAAAAATTTTATGTGATTTCTGTTTAAAGGCAATTTCGTTGTTCGTTTTAATTAACCCAAATATCAATTCATATTCAATTCATATTAATTGGTACTACTAGTTGCATCTATAATTCAGCATAGGTCTTTGTCATAGGTCCTTTTAGCATACTTTTAATAATAAATTAATAATTAATATTAAATGAGCATTTTCTAAGCAACTAACTATCTTAAACTTTTGGATGTATTTCGCAAAACGTTAATCAGAAGAGAAATATATTTTTAATAATGAGAACCTGCTTTGCAGTGACGTCACGGTCAGCCGAAGGCCAAGCCTATTGTTGGGAAAAGTGAGCAAAAAAGATTCGAAGGGTCGAATATAATAGACCGTTCGTAACCGCACTGTAAAAATTAGACATCTTTTTTTTACGGTATAATTTTTTTCGTGTCCTGTTTTTGAATAGGATATCTTCATGCTGTTATTTTTAATTCAAAACAAACGATTCTGGGATCCCATCAGTGGTCTAAATTTAGAACCACTCGACACTGCTTTTTCTGAGTCTTATTCTAATACCTGAAACTAGCCATTAAATAATACTTTATTTTTACAGTGCGTTCTCGTCCCCGCTCACATTGTTGCCATTAGGACTCATAATCACAGCTGCTACCTACCTCATAGCTTTAATTTTGTAATTTACTTATTTCAAGTATTAAAACAGGACTTAAATATTATTATTCTGACCTGAAAATTGGGACATATATTGTATGAATGTGGATGAACAATCACGAGAAGTTTCAATCCCAAAATCATTCCCTTAAGCATGTGAAATTTTACCCTGAAGTTGAGCTCATTTTATACTGATCATTTTTAATACAAATCAGTTGGTCGGTTTTTTTTAAACAGAAACATGCCTTTGCTCCAGTGCAAATTGACTGATCTATTTCCGAAGTTCTTTCCAGGATATTTTCAGCTTTTACTTTATTTGTTCAGAGATCGCACAATTTTACAGTTAATCCAATCGCATAGCGTAACCGTTGATAATATGTATACAACTGTTAAAACGTTTTTTGCGCACTATAGAATTGTGAAGTTTTTTGACCTAAAAACAACCGTTCTCGAGTTATTTTAAAAAACATATTATTGTTTAACACTTTCCATCATGGCGGCCGTTGCCGTACGCAGATTGTTGGGGACTGTTTACAGTATCTTTATAAAGCCATCCCCAACGTATCTGAGCCCGGGAAGGCTACCCTCATTAAGTGCTCTAGGATTTCATTAGTCATCTCAGCCATTTCGTCTGACGTAAATAATAATGTCTTTAGTTGATATGATGAGTTACCTGTCAAGGCTATCTGGAGTCTAGTAGTGTAAGATATATTCTGAGGTTCCTGCAAATACCCCCTTTGTTAGTCCCTTGCGGTATTTTCTATCTCATTATTATATCTTTTTGAGGATGCTACATAGCAACGGGAATCGGCGCTTGTACAGACAAGTCCCGATTCCTATTTTTTTAGCCCTGTTCAAGGGGCGTCGAGTATCCCTTTTATGGTCCTCAAGTCTAGGATATCAGCCAGGTGCATCCCTGTCTGTTTTTTATTACGAAAAGGACAAGTATCCTCATTCGCTTTGTTCATACATTTTTGTAGCATGTCAAAAGCAAATTCTATTTTTCGATATACTTGATTCTGCCCGACATAGCGCCCAGTAAACTGCTGAGATCCTCCCTATAAGTATCGCATTTTGTTGCTTTAGGGTTCCTCTGCCTTTGAACCTCAGGTTCATCGGCTGTTAAGGAGAAGCATATCTGTCTATAATCCGATATAGACGTATCCTGCGATACATTCCGTCCCTTTAACACTTCGCTAATACTTATCGAACTTAAGGTGAAATAAATCACCTTGGGACCTAACTGTTAGGCCCTGCTAATTTAGAAAGTTTGGTTCTTTATGTCTTTACTTTGTTTATACTCTCTCCCTCTTACGGGTTATACTATCTTATTACCTATCTGCTACATAGGGTCTTAATTAATATTCTTACTTCCAAGCAGTTGCTACTAGCTCGCTCTCTCTCATTTTACAGCTTCTTCATTCATTCCTCCCCCTGACCATTTTCATTCTAAATCCACTTCACACTCTCTTTCATGCTCTTCCCTTCCCCTTCGTCACCTGTACGCTCTACACAGATTCTTTTTTTCATTTAACCAATACCTACATGCTGTTACAACCTCTCCCGTTCTCAATCTTGCAAACTCTATTCCATTTGGTCTCCATTTTAATCCATCTCAGGTACTCTGTTTCCTCTTGCACCTTAACCATTCTACACCAGCTGCATATCACATTCAAACCTCATTTTGTATCTCTCCTTATTCCATTCCGAACGTCCCATGTTACCCCACCCTGGTTCCCTCTCCCCTTCTTAGTTTCTCTTCAAAATTCCAGGCTCTTTCCATTTGCCTGACAATCATTTTTTCTCGTCCTATTTGTTCCCTTAGCATATAACCTGGGCAGCTCCAACTCACTCCCATGACCCATCTCAAAAATCTCTCATGCAGACTATCGCATTGCCTAATTCTGTTCTAACCATCAGCTTCCTTATTCTTTCTTCTGTCCAGGTTTTTTACTCACCAGACGTTCACCGCATTCACTTATCTTTCCCCTTTCTAATAGTCAAAAAATTACAGCACCAAACAACACCGTGATTCTACTATCAGTACCGAAAACGGAACATTTGGAATGTTAGGTGATTTAAATTACGCATAATTGAATTGAAAGATTACTATAAATCTATTAATCCTTTAAAGTAAATGACAGCTAAACAAAAAAGTGTTAACTTTCAGGCGGCGAGGATTTGAGGTCTCAAATCGCCCTTTAAAAGTTCCCAAATTCGTTTCTTGTATCATGTAACAACTATATACAAAGTTTATATCACAGGCCGAGCCGATATATTGCCTTCCCGGCCGGATAAGGTAACGAAAAAATATTGTATTATAAATTTTTTTGATATTCCCGAAACTCGGTGAAAAAATGACCCTAGGAGTCTTTAGGGTTGCTGATAACGAATCTAAGATCAGATTGTAAATATTCACGCCAGAAGGCCCCTAACCCCCTCCCCCAAATGCCCCAATTCTTCGATATTCCCGAAAGTCGGTGTAAACATGACCTCGAGGGTTCTTGAGGTCGCTGCCCACGAATCTGGTGTCAGATTTAAAAAATTCACTTCCGGCCCCACCTCCTTCAAAATTGCGTTAATTTTCCGGTATCCCGAAACTCAGTGAAAACGTAACCAGGTGAGTTTTTGGAGTCGCTGATCACGAATCTGGGGTCAGATCTGAAAAACTTATATCAGGAGGCCCCCAACACATCCTCCCCCTTCAAAATGCTCCAATTTACCGGTACTCCCGAAACTCGATAAAAACATGACCCCGGGGGTTTTTGGGGTCGCTGATCAAGAATCATTCACAGCAATTGCAAACACTTACTTCACAAATGAAAATTCGGACAATTGTATTGCAACTAGTTAAGGGTTTCATCTGCATTCTCTTAAAATGTAAGCTTTCTACCTTCAAAATTGCACCTGCAGTAATTGTTATAAAAAAATTATTTTTCATTCTAATTATCTTAGAACTATTTTCTTTTTTACTTACTCATTCAACTGATAAATGCGCATGGACTGGAATTGCGATTTTGTAGGACAAAAATCAACGAAGTTATTCTATTTGTTTATAAGAAAAAAATGCCTTTTCCTGCTTTCCACACTTTTTGACTAACTTCATTCCAAAAAGCTAATATCTGAGTACTGTTTTAGATACTGCAGATGTCTGGTATTAAAATTCTGGACTTGCATTGGGTTTAAACATTTTTTTTAAAAGTACAGGACCTGGAAAAACAGGCAATCTCTGAACAATAAACAGATTTCCTGCCAAAGTATTGACTATTTTGAGCTAACATTTTTCACAAGCTTTCAGTTCACGAAAATTCATATTTTTACAGATTTTGAAGGATGTCTGTGCATTATTGCCAAAATTTGAAAGTGGTCATTTTTCAGGTTTTCATTCATCCAAAGGAAACAAATTAACGAATCTCAACGTTCGAACACTCAAACTTTTTATATTTTGGTCGCAATCTTCAAAAAAATTGGTTTCGCAAACTTTGAACAGCACGCTGTTTCTTGCGTTTGCGAATTTTCTGTTGAAAACATATAGGCTTTTATCCCAGGCATCAATACTACACAAATATCGGCATCGCTTCCATTCTAAACTTTTACCTTCCAGAAAACTCACGCTGACTGGCCTGAAGTCTTATCTTTAAAGTCTGGGGAAATATTAATAAGTAAATTTTATTGATGGGGGCGACGTTGCCTGTTTACAAATATATAAATACTATTAGGTTTGTCCCGGCATTTTTATTTTAAACAAATTAAAAATGTTACACAATAGCAGTTAGTTATTGAACACTTCCATTTCTCATATTATGTATATGTAATCGGAAATTAAAATTGTTCTAAAAGTTGATTTTATTTTATGGATGCACATTAAAACCAAGATGTTTTTTTATTATAATAAGGTTCGTAATCGAATTTATGATATTGCAAACATATAGAAACAATCATTATCACAATGTTTCAAAACATGGATGCATTACATAAAAGAAAAATTAACAACACTTCCAGACCTCTGGAAGTCTGGAAGTGTTGTCAATTTTTCTTCTATAGAATTCATCCCAGACGTTAAAACATTATTGAGGATTTTCAATCTTTCCTCTTTCTATTTATGGATTCATTAAGTTTTGTTCGCTTACTCAAACTAGTAAGTATTTCGACTATACAAATAAGTAATTTTCTCTATGTATCGTGACTCAATTTTCTTCAATTAAATTATTAGAATTTAACTTCTAATTAATTAATACATTTCCTTTGGTTGTGGGTGCAGTTTAGGGTATCACACAACACCAAAAGTTATTAAAAAGTTTAAAAACAATTAGTGATAAGAGCATGTAGGCTTTTTACAGCCATAATAAAATTGATATTTTCTTTTCTATTCACAATAAGTGCAATAAATTTTAACATAAGTTTTAACAAACATAAAATTAGAAACCCTTTAATTGTTAAACTGACATATGAAGGACAAGCTAAATTCATATAATCGGTGAGATAGCGACTACAGTATATATATAGTCATAGCAGAAAACTATTTATTAGTTTACTAAATTATTACCTTACTAAATTCTTTATTGAAAAACGAAATTTCCAATTTAAGTTTTCATTTATTTTTCTAAACAATGATAAATTAGTCAGTATTGCTCTAATTGGAAAAAATGAAGAACTTCTACACACTCCCCTTTATCTTGGTGGTCATCTTTAGTTCTATTGGTGAATATAATAATATACCTATAATTTTGAATAGGAATTAGGAATTTTAAGAAACATCCGAAATATTGAGTAATATTTCGATTGTTTTGTAAAATTCTTGATAGCTGTGCTATCAAGGAATAATAGATAATTCAATTATTAACTGTTCCTGACTTACAATTGAATGAACAGATTACTATCAATATATTTATCACTTAAAGTAAATGGCGGCTAAACAAAAAAGTATTAAAACAAAAAGTTTACAGCAGGAAAAAGTCGATTGTTTGACACTAATTAAATGCTTCAATTATAAAATAGTTCAGTGAACCTTTATGTGATTGTTTTCAAAATGTTACATAATAATCTTTTCATTAAACTCTTTAACTTGCCCCGGAAATCGACGTTTCTTAATAACCCAAAATCGCAGGCTATTTTTATTTAAGAGTGGTTTTTACATCACAATAGCTAGAATAGAAATGAAAATACAATACTTTATTTGTGAAGGTAGAGTTTACATATTTTCATCAATAATTGACTTCGAAATTTTTGTATTGTCAAATGTTTCAACCATCTTTTTTGGCATACAAATATTTTCGGTCAGACTACATTTCAGTCGTAAATAAAGTAATATAAAATAGAGATACTGGTGTAAATAAGTTTGATCTTTAGAGTTTGAGGTAAATGGTTGGAAGTGCGTTATATTGATGGAGATGTCGTTGTGTATTTAAAAATTTCGCAATATTAGGTTTATCGCCGTCTTATTATTTTCATCAAGTTAAAGATCTTACGCAATAGCGTTCATTTCCTGTACGATTCCATTTTTAGATTATATAGACAATCGGAAATTAAAATTTTTATAAAAATTGATTTTATTTTCTGGATAAACGTTAAATCCACTAATTCTTTTTTTGCTAACGTAAGATTCATAATCGAGTTAGTGATATAGCAAATATACAGAAACGATCATCTTCAATTTTTCAAAAAATTGATTTATCACGTTTTGTTCGCTGAATCGAACTAGTAAATATTTATACTGGACAAATAAGCATTTTCCTCTATGTATAGTTGCTTAATTTTCCTAATTTGAATTAATAGAATTTAACTCGTATTTAGTCAACTTCCCTTCGGGAAGTATTTTTTTCAAATAAATATATGATTTGGTATAAGTCGAGAAATTTCCGTTGGTCATGGATACGGCTTAGGGTAGGACAAAACAGCAAAAGTTATTAAAAGGTTTGAAGTGAATTATTGATAAGAGTATGTAGGGTTTATTGTCTTCATAATATTTATATTTTTTTTTCTGTTTATAACCGATCCAATAAATTTTACATTTTAACAAACATACAATTAGAAACAATTTAGTTGTCAATAGCATACGAAGGACAAGCTTGATTTGTATAATCGATAGAATAGAGAATTTAGTATATATAGTCACAGCAGGAAATTATTCTGAATATATTTTGAATTTAATTTCCTAAATAATGACAAATTAGTCAGTTTTGCTCTATTTGGAAAAAATGAGGAGCTTTTATACATTCCTCTGCAACCTGTTGGTCATCTTTAATTCTATTGGTGAATATAATAATATACTCTCTAAATCTGAATTACTAGAAAACTACTAATCGATAGTAATTTTCTACTGATTCAAATAGTGCCGATTCGTTTACTAGTAATTAGTAAAAATCTACGATTTCAATGAGTAAGAAGAACGGACTAAATTAATTAGTAACTATATCTACTAAAAGAATTGGTAATGCTACTACTAAATGAATTGGTGAATGTATTGCTGGCTACTATTTTGAACATTAGATTCAAGTAAATTAAAAAAGTCATTTTACAATTTAGAGAATTTTATTATAATATATTAATCTTTGAATTTGAATAGTAAATCAAAGAAATTTTCATGTTATCTACTTATACTTAAAACTTAGTGCATATTTAGGTCAAATTAATGTGGGTCCTGTATTAAATTCAATTTGAACCGTTTCAAATTCCTAAAGTTCATAGTAAAAATATTCCATTTTAAACAAGATCGGTCAATCTTTAACCAAATAGTTGAATTTGAAACCAAAAAGATTAAATTTCTACCAAAAAACACGACTTTTCAACAAAATACATGAATTCTCAACCAAATAGTTGAATATTGAACTAAAAAATATCAGTTTTCAATCAAAAATGGAATAGTTAATATTTCAGTTAATAAATTAATTTTCCAGAAAAAAGAACAATGTTTATTCTCAAATGATGAATCTTTAACTGAAATAGATGAATTCTGATTCAAAAGGACGCATTTTTAACAAAATAATAACTTTCAACGAAGTAGTTTTTATCTTAAATCTAAAAAATGAAATTTCAACTAAAATGATGAATATGATACGGCCCGGTTTAGCTGGTAGTACCGTTCAAGGTTTTCTTTTGAGACAAAAATTAATCTTCTTTGAAATTATTTGGTGGCCCTGAAAAGGGTAGTTGTTGGGTTTCGAACGATCAAAATGGTCTATAGTTCCTTTCGCTTCTTATTGATGGATCTCTGCGTGGAGGAGGTTCAACATAAACGAACCCTTGTGTGTTATGAAGCCAGGCGTCGAGTTCCTGCATTCCGCTGGGCCGGTTCTTCTGGCTCGTCGGTGGTGGCAAGTTCGTGCGTTTTCCGGCTGATGTGATAGATTTTTGCCACAGATTACCCCTTTCCATGATCCTATTCTGTGTCCATATACGAGGGGGAGGTAGATGGTGTTCGCATCTCCCGAAAGTATTTGCCAATCATAAAATCCCAAACTTCCCGGCAGCGGAAGATAGGGTCGTGTCCTTCAAAATCCCCGGCATAAGCCAAGTTCTCCGGCGGGAACGTTAACCGACGTTTGGGTTTCGGGAACAGTCGATGAACGGTCCTTCGAGTGTGGAGCGAGTACTGCGGACCTCCGTCCGACGGTGGTCGGCTCGTGACTGGTGTCGATATGTTAATTATTGGACACGAGACGAACGTCTTTTCTGGTGTGATGATCTTGAAAGTTGGAGGATGGACATCCTTGGTCGTCGATACTGTCTGATATCCCTCGGTGCGAAGCCTCTGGATTTCTGCTTCGTAGCGACGAGCTTCGAAACGCGCTTTGCGCTGGCGAGGGTTTTTTCCCATTCGGCAGTCCCGATATCTTCCGATGTCTGATGAAATTACTCGTCGAATCGAGCACCGTGGGTGGGGCTCGGCTGTACTGCGTTCGAATTGAGCACGAAACTTGGAAAAATTCTTTTGCTTCAGTGATCGGCGTGAATGACGTCAGTGGTCCTAACACGTTGATACTTCGCAGAGGAAGATTTTGTAGTGCGTTCGAAATGAGCACAAGGTTCGGAAAAAAGTCTTGTGCTTCAGTAATCAGCGTGAATGACGTCAGTGGTCATAACACGTTGATACTTCGCAGAGGAAGATTTTGTAGTGCGCTCGAAATGAGCAAAAGGCTCGGAAAAAAGTCTTGTGCTTCGGTAATCAGCGTGAATGCGGTCAGTGGTCATAACACGTTGATACTTCGCAGAGGAAGATTTCGTAGTGCGTTCAAAATGAGCACAATGCTCGGAAAAATTCTTGTGCTTCAGTAATCAGCGTGAATGACGTCAGTGGTCATATCACGTTGATACTTCGCAAAGGAAGATTTCGTAGTGCGTTCAAAAGTACAAAAAAAAATTAGATATATATATTGTGCTTAAAAGGACAGTATTTCCTTCGTTAGAAAAATAGTTTGCTCTGAAAAGAGCAATGCAGATATTGAGAGTGAACGAGGCCAGGTTCTCGTGCAAAATATTTATTTTCCGGTTTCTCCCTAGGCTGGGAGAGCTGGAGAAGCGGGAGCTGCTAGTTGGCTGACAAGTCGGCAGACAGATACGTCGTGGTCGGTTGGAAGCTCGATGCTGAGTGTCCGGCGGTAAAAAAAAAAGGTGGGAATGAGGGGGCCCCAACCATCGCCCCCTTTTGTGAGATCCAATGCACGAGCGGTGTCGTCTGCATACAATCCAATTGTAACTTCGGGGACCTCAGGGATTTCGTTAACGTAGATAATGAAAAATACCGGTCCTAGAATTCTGCGTTGAGGCACACCTGCTCGGATGGGTTTCCTCTTTGAAAGTGTCTGGCCTATTTTGACT
Source organism: Andricus coriarius (assembly GCA_932066315.1). Lineage (NCBI taxonomy): Eukaryota > Metazoa > Arthropoda > Insecta > Hymenoptera > Cynipidae > Andricus > Andricus coriarius. Next base: position 9,579 of record CAKNWT010333643.1, read on the forward strand.
GTGAATTTTCTGTTGGAGAGATAAGAATGTATAAAATGGATAAGCCCTCTTGGGAAGTTGTAATTTATTAGCTTTCTGAGCAGTCCTGCATGCCAGACACTATCAAAGGCTTTTTCTACATCGAGGAAAACAGCTCCACTATGTTTTCTTCGATTGAAATTTAAGCTAATGGCTTCGGTAAGCTTCAGCATCATGTGCTGCGTTGAGTGACCTTTTCTAAAACCGTACTGTTGCGGTTTAAGGATGCTGTTTTCCTTGAGGTGATAGTTTACGCGAGTGAGTATTATTTTTTCAAAAATTTTACTCATAGTATTTAGAAGGCTAATGGGCCTGTAGCTGGTTAGATGATATGGATCCTTGCCTTTTTTCTGAAAAACTAAAATATGAGCTATTTTCCATTAGTTAGGAAAGTAGCTTAGTTTAATACAAGCATTGAAGATGCTGGTGAGGAGAGTGAGACACGAGATCGGAAGTTTTTTGAGGACTAAGTTTGA
>CAKNWT010333644.1:0-13477 GCA_932066315.1 Andricus coriarius
TTGACGACATAACATGAAATATCTAATTGTGCGGAGCGTAGAGCTTCACACTGGGATCGCGGCCAGTAGTGGGGGAAGTGGTGGGAGAAGAATAAATGCAGAGTCGTCAAGCTGCCGCTCGGCAACCGTTCAAAGACTCTTTTTCAATCATTTATATCTAATGGAATAATACAGATAAAAAATTTCCGATTGCATCCCTAGAAAGATCAGTTAAAGAACTTACAGAATCCATCATAATCCGAAAATCGATTTTTTGCCTACTAGGTCCCTTTTCTCAGATCGCGTCACATATGTTCGTAATTAACGATTTGAAACACGTGGGTATACCTAATTCCAAATCAGTCAAAGGTTTGTAAGTTACTTTTCGAAATGGCACCCGAAATAATTTCTTGAAAGTAAACTATGTTCTGCATTTGAATACACCTCTATTTAAACAAATACAATAAAGTTTCAGAATAATAAAAGGACAATGTTAAAAATCGATCGATTTCCGCCCCACTCCAGAACGTTTTCCATCTATTCTAAATTGCTCTAATAGGCGTATATTTTATGGAAATACATGTTTAAAACTGGCGTACTCCGTGGAAAATGCTCCAGTTTGCCATGCATGCTCAAAATCATATAAACCTCGTTTAACCGCTGAAGGTGGCTTCAAAGACGATACTGGTCGTACCTCTAAATACGGACAATTTCCCCGCAGTACGCCGGTTTTATATGTATATGTCCATCAAATACAAGCCTAATGGCGTAATTTAACATAGCTGAAAGATGTTCCGGAGCGGGGCGAAAACTGATTGATTTCCAAAAATTCACCTATAGCGGTTAAACAAGGTTTATGTGATTTTACGCATGTATGGCAAACTGGAGCAATTTCCCCGGAGTACGCCGGTTCTAAACACGTATTTCCATCAAATACACGCCTATTAGAGCAATTTAGAGTAGCTAGAAAACGTTCCGGTGTGGGACGAAAATCGATCGATTTTTAACACTGTCCTTTGCTATTCCATCTGAGAATACATTTTCTCAAATCAAGAAAATGTAAACTGGTTCTAAGCATTTGGTACTAAGTATTTATTTAATTAAACCATACCCAAATTCTATCGTCTCCATTCGTACCTGCCATTTACTTGAACCAAGTAAAATTTACTTGATCAATGAAAAATTTATTTTTCGTGTAGGCATACACCTACCTGGAAAATTCTATAGAATAAGAATGATTTTTTATTGAATTTAACGTTCATTTTGCTCTTCTCTTCGCGATATTTCTCTTCGGCGAAATTCCATGCTGTTGAGAAGACGAATAATTCCTCAAAATCAGAGTCGATTCCGGAGCGGACAGTTTAATTATCACGCCCAACAAGCTTTATCAAGGGGCTACCATAGTTAAGGATATAGCCATTAATATTCTGTATTTAGAAGTAGGAAGCTGATCACGAAAGTCTTAATTGGTAGCTTCCACCCGATGTTGCACCAGGTCAACAATGACGTAATGTTTAAGGAATTGTAGATCATTTTCACAAAAAGGGTAATATGTGACCACTTAATTCGCGACAGGTCGACCTCAGTGCACAAAGTCTCGCGCCAGGTCTTAACAATAAAATTCTACAGAAAATCTTCTAGAAGTCAGTGTCCAGAATCACCAAGATTTACTGATCTCCAGGAAATTAACTACAAAATCTGTCTAGATGTTTCTTGTTGAAACAATCTCCCATTTAACCCTGCATTACTATTGGTAGTCGAATCGATGAATACGGTGTTCGTCAATTCGTCTACCAATATTAATGCAGGGTTAAAATTGAATTGCTAAATTTTACTCCATAATTACTAGAATTACATCTCTTCAGATATTTTGAATCAAAATGTACTTGAAGTGAAAAATAGCTTAATTTCAACAATTTTGGTGTAAAATGTTCTTTTTTCGATGCTCGGGTTAGAATGAAAAAGAGGTTTGAAACGAAAATTTACTTATTACGCTGAGCGCAAAAATTGTGGAGAATTTGTCGAAGATTATGTCGTTGTTGATATGGGCAACATCCGGAACCAACCAGAGCCACGTTTTAAAGCTCGGACAAGTTGGGTAAATATATTGTAGAATTCATGTAGAACTTCTATGAAATATGGACTAGAATCTATGTACGAATTTCATAGAATCCTGCTACTTAAATTCTACAGAATTTTTCCACCTAGGACATTATGATTACGTATTATACGAGGGTGGATCAAATATAAACGAAACTTTTTCCCTGTGGACCAGAGAAGATAATGTACGGTAGTGGAACTATCTGGTGATGAAGGGGGGGGGATGTTAAGAGTCTGACCCTAGCCCGAAAACTGTGTCGAGTCAGCAGGGAAGTCTGCAAGAAGATGACTGAGAATGAAATCTATCCGTCCGTTGCCCAACGGATTGTAATACAATTTCGAAGGAAGGAGGGGATCCTTCGAAGATTGCGTAAACAGTTCGGTGAATCCACTCTTTCAAAGAACCGCATTTGCTTTTAGCATAAAAATTTCTCTGAGGGACAAGAGAGATGACTGTGACCTAAAGCAACATTTCCGCAGTTCGCTACCTTGTGGAAGGCGACCGTTGCATGACCATCGCTGAAATTTCTGCTGAACTAAAAATCAGTTATTGCAGTACTCAAAACATCATCATCTTACAAATATTAAGGCTGCTTACCGGATAAAAAAGCAACGCCAATCGATAAAGGACGGCAACGCCAGGATACACATAGCGAATATAACGCGTCAAAAATTGGATGAAATTTCCTGGACTACGGGAGCTTCCATAAAGGATGTCACAGTTCTAGGAGAGAGTTGGGGTAGCCGAATTGTGCAGTTTGTGACAGAGGACATTGAGATTCCATTAAAATAATGTGACAATGGGGGGAGGGAGTTAAAAATTTGCCAAAAACGGTGACATCCTTTATGAAAGCTCCATACACTGAATCATGCTGCCTACAGTTCAAACTTAAGTCCATGTGACTGCCGTATGTTTAGACCCATAAAAGAAGCATTGAGAGGGCAGCGTTTTGTGGACCGTGCAGGGTTGGAGGTTAACGTGTACAATTGGCTCATGCCATGACCGTCTTTTTTTACAGAGAGGGCATCAAGAAACTTCCAATCAGGAAGTTAAAGTGTGTTTCCAAAAGGGAAGATTATGCAAAAAAATAATATTACCCCTTTCTATTTTAGTTTCGTACCAATAAACTTTTATGAACAATGTCTTGTTTATATTTGATCCACCTTAATAGTTAGTTCAAGAATATTTGATTTGTTAAGTATCCTAAATCCTATTCCTATTAGGTATAGATTTGCCAGGCTGAATCTTTTACATCAGAGTTTGCATAATCCAGTTACACTGGGGTGGCTACCATAACACAATAAGAACCCCGTAGCATCAAATTATGCCCTATAAATGAAAAATGTTCTTTTGAAATCTTGAAGAAACCCATGCAAAATAAAAGAAAATAAGTTTCATATTAATTTAATTTGGGGTTACATTTTCATCATCACTTGAACTCGTCATAAATCAAGAAATCATATTAAGTTTCTACGTGAAATCTATATTTCTTTTTCAGCGAAAACACATTATCCTTCAATCTTCACTACAAAACTTTAATTTATTCAATATTTTTTCTTGATTTGTTAATTAACGAATGGAACACGAAACGCGAGACCAAGCGCACAAAAGTCTCTTCAGGTTGTGTCAGGTAGCGCCAACAAGCAAAAGTATTCTGGCTCATATAACTAATAATCCCCAAGCATTTCTTTCAGTCTACTGAAGGCAAAACAACTTTTTGTCACTATTATAAATTATAGACCACCACTAGAAAAAAGTGTGTTTTTTTCGGCACAGGATAGTGGAGGGTAGGCCGGCCAAGACCGAAAGTCAGGGCAAAAGCAACTTGGCAAACAAAATTTCTGTCCGCATAGCATTTCAAATCGTCTCTGCATGAAATAAACTATTTTATTTCAGGAATTCAACGTTTGCGACATTAATCGAAATCAATCAAAAGTATACTTAATTTATACAAAATACTGAGGCTTCATTATCGGGGCTAGTACAACCAACAACAAATTTGACAAGTGGGCCAGTACAGGTCAGGAATTTTGAAAATTGAAAAAATCCTTTGGGCCTAAAATATTTCTTATATAGCACTATAATTTCACAAAGTATTATTAAAATCGAACGAACGCTTGCAGATTCTGATATTTCTGACGTGTAGTGACCCAAATATAATTTGCACCTACTAGAACGCCAACGAATAATAGATTATACCACGCCTATCAATATTTTTAATGAAACGAACTCCTATTCCTCGCTGTATATGTTCCAAGGTAACTTTTCCAATTTATCAAACACCAAACCCAAACGTGAAATTGTTGCAACCTAAGATATTTCTATTTCATAAAAGAACCGTCGTCGATCTTGCTTCTGCATGCGGGGCAAGACTGACGAAATGCATCTTCTTATAAATAAAAAAATTTACGAATCATTGTTTTATGATGATAATGTATACGTACGAAAATATGTTCTAAAATAATGTGGGACTAGAAGTTTAAAAAGATGGATTAACTCTACGTCTTGTTAAGTTTCTACAGAGAAATGAATGTTAACGCGACGACAATCTAACCTACCTACACTGAAGGCTGATTTCACCAACTATGATTAAATACATCCCGGATAGCACAAAAGTTTGCCTGAACATTCCTCGAACGTTCCAATATAAGATTCGGAGAATTCCGAAAAATGTCCCAGGAAGGTTCACACAAGTAGGTAAATGTCCGCATATCCAGGAAGATTCCCAAGGAAGGTTCTAGAAATTAGATTAATGAAATTAATATAATGCGAACGTTTTCCACGAACATTCCTGAAATCTTCCTTGGGAACCATCCTTGATGCACGGAAAATTACCTACTGCCAGGAAGCTTCACGGAATGTTGGTGGAAAGTTTTCGCATTATATAAAATTAATTATTATAATACGAAATTTTGTCATGAACATTCCCGGAACCTTTCTTGTACACCTTCCTTGATGCGCGGGAATTTACCTACTTTCGGGAACCTTCCTGGAACATGCCAATGTAAGGTTCGGAGAATTCCGAAAAAAGTTGCCAGGAAGGTTCCGGGAAGAAGGTAAATGTCCGCATATCCAGGAAGATTCCCAAGGAAGGTTTCTGGAATGTTCGTGAAAAAATTTCAAAAAAAAAGTTCCAGAAAGGTTCCCGAAAGTAGGTAAATGTCCGCGTATCAAGGAAGGTGCCCAAGGAAGGTTCCAGGAATGTTCGTAAAAAAATTTGGCATTACAATAATTAATTTGATATAATACGAAAATTTTTCACGGACATTCTCCAGGAATCGGGAGACCCAAGGAAGGCTCCGGGAAATTTCGTGGAAAATGTTCGCATTATATAAATTTAATTAATTTAATGGATTAAATTCGTTACGAACATTCCCAAAACCTTTATTGGGAATCTTCCTGGATATGCGGACATTTACCTACTTGCAGGAACCTTCCTGGGAGATTTTTCGGAATTCTCCGAACCTTACATTGCAATGTTCCAGGAATGTTCGGGAAAGCTTTTGTGCTACCCGGGAAGTCTCTGATTAAATAACTACAATCGGGGATTAACAACTTAATCGGAATTTGTGAAATCGGCCCTAAACGAAGAGTTATCTTCTCTTTCTTGTTGCAGAGTTAACTTCAGACTCCAAATATTTACCTGACGTCGACGTTGTTGCTGGTGTGTCTCGTGGTGAACCTTCTGGAAGAAATCGTGAAAGGTCCAGGTCTCCTGACTTCTTTCAGCCTCGTCGCAGGTTCACAGCTACACCTACAAGGCTTCCTTCTGCTGACGGACGAGGATGTGGACTTGATCAACTTAGTTTTATTCGACTTAGTTGCATTAAAAATCCGAACCATGTATTCAAACTTCGAAGGTACACTTTTCCTGTCAATCTAAAACTTAAACTGCCAATGGGAAGGGCTGGGTATATACCTATGCCGAAACGAGAACAAATTGTATTATCAAACGACAATGGTGACGCTCTTGCAATATTAGAGAAAATGAATGTTTTCGCTGGAATATATAAACGTGTTGATCACAATATGAGACGTGTGAAAGTAAACATGAATGGACACAATTTTATCCCATTGGATGGAGAAGAAACCAATTTGACTCCAGTAGGACCGAAGAAAACAATTACGTTGAATTATGATGTAGTTCATGTAAACAACAATCTTTCACCTCAATAATTAAAAACATATGTATATATAAAACTAAAATACCATACTAGTGACCTAAATTTTGATAGAAATGTTTTATGTTACTGGTAATCACATTAAAATGTCAGCATATTATAGTTTTTAGTCTTTAATTTTTTCCCCATGTCCCAGAGAGTTTTTTTGGGAAGCAGATAAAAAATCTTCCCAACTGCGCCACAGTGAGGCAAAACGATATTTTGCGGTTCAAAAAGTTCTAGAGGTCGTATTCCTAAAGCGATTTAAATGTTTCTTTTTTAGTATCGAAGCGAATTAAATCATTAAGAGGCCTGTAACGGTGCATTTGGAAAAATACTTATTTGCCATTTCAGAACAAAGTGACAAAAAACTATAATTTTTTATATTCCGTGACGTGGTATTTATTAGCAAGCATACAAAATTAATTACATCAAAATAATTAACTTCAAAGTTGAATAAACACCTGTTTCGGCACTGAATCAGACAATTATATCATCTGAGATGATACAGAGTGAAGCAACGTATAAATAAAACTAAAAACAAATTCCCTCCGGTCGGGCCTGACTGTACTGATCGAAATAGCAGACGACAGTGCCTGACCCGTGGAGACTAATATCGCTGACCGCAAGCTGCGTGTCGAATTGTTTACACCGGCTCTTCGGGAACCTAGATGTCATCACCCTGGCTATGAAGGACGTACGGGACTCTCATCCATATGTCTTGCCAGGTCCCTCTTCAATCTGACAGCCTATTTTTCCCTGGGTGAAGTTATGAGCTGACTTTCCTAAATCTGGCCTTCTCTGCTTTCATTTTGCGAACTGTCATTTAGGTCGCTAGTAAACGTTGATTACGAGTCCTACGGTGCCTTACTTATCCTGGACAATAAGAAAGCAGAAAAAAAACGATTGTGCTCAGTGATTGTTATTTATATTTACTGATGTTCCAATGTCTGACAATTACTTTCACTTTGATGGTGGAGAGATTCCTAACCTTGAAATCAAGTAATGTTGATTGAAAATGATGAAGTTTAGTGATTTTATTTAGACTGATTGATATCCTACAGCATAACAGATCCAAACAATCAATCTCAGCCGTTTGCAGACAGCTGTCAATATCGTGACCTTCTGCTTACGTCCTATATGTGTGGTCATTAATGATTTTAATTTCCCGATTTCTAGGCAACATAAGTAGAAATTTTCCTAACTTGTCCTTGCGAGTACTGAAATCAGGAAAACCTATGCTCCAGGGAAAAATATTTAGGGCAGTCTATTTATCATGCCCAGCAAGCTTTATTAAGGAACTGGAGAAACAGCAAAATTATAGTTTGCAAATGAATTCGGCACTAGTGACAATTTAGGCCTAAATGGAATTTTGGGCTACGTGGAAAATTTCAACTCACTCCATTATTGCAGATTTTGCAGAAATTCGAAGGAAAGAAGTTTTCATTGTAACACAATTAAATAAATATACATCTACAAAGCAAAGTGATTGAAGTATTTGAAGTCGTTCACTTCTGGCGATCCTGTACGGCATAACGTTTTTGGCGATCCTGATCCTGAACGTTATCAGCGCATAACAATGCTGTTCACGAAAAAGATATTGATACGATATGCGACTCATTCGATTGATTGCAAAGGAATAAAATTTCATAAAGATATGATTCTTATAATCGATTTCGACGCTATTTTTTACCTGTTATTGGTTTCATTGAAGAAAGTTTTAATTGTAAGGAAAACGTCATTTTTTCGCATCAAATGCTGCAAAATATAGGTTACAACGATCAAGTTTTAGCGTATGAAATACTTTTGACAGGCAAAAAAAACTTGATAAATTTAAGCGATGTAAGAGATACTTTTATTACTTTACGCCTCAAAACGCCGACATTTGATTGAATCCGCGAAAGTCATTTTTCACATAAAACCAATACCTTCATATTGAGATGAGAATGGAAGAAAGTTGTCTACCCCAGAAATCAGAATAGGCTTCCCCTACGTTTTTGGGGTCGCTGGATCCGAATCCGGGGTCCGTTTGGCTCCATCACGTCAGATTACGTCCCTAACCTCAAAAAACATAAAAATCGGTGCTTTCAGGTAAAACATGATTCGTACCTATGAAAAGTGGTCATATACTATGTTTTCGAGGTTGCTGAGTACGAATTCGGAGTTGTTGTGGGTCTATGACGTCGCACTTTGTCCCTAACCTGAAAAAAATAGTTTATTGGTAATTTTATGTGAAACATTTATTTTTTTAATGCAGTGTGGTCATATCCTATGTTTTCGAGGTTGCTGAGTACTAATTCGGAGTGGTTGTGGGTCTATGAAGTCGCACTTTGTCCCTAACCTGAAAAAAAAAACAGTTTATTGGTAATTTTATGTAAAACATGTATTTTTTCAATGCAAAGTGGTCATATCCTATGTTTTCGAGATCGCTGAATACGAATTCGGAGCCATTGTGTTTCTATGACATCACATTTCGTCTCTAACCAGGAAAAACGGTAAATTGGTAATTTTACGGGAAACTTGTATTTTCGCAATGCAAAAAAGCCATATTCTATGATTTCTTGGTTCCTGAGTACAAATCCTGAGTCCTTCCGGTACCAAGGTCCAGCCTTCAGACCTTGGTTAATAAACAATTTTGAAAAAAAATTGTTTTATTTTTTAAATAAAAAAGACTATCTTTTGGTTTTATTTCTGTCTTAAAGAATATCTGTTATATTGAAATATATTTACCTAACGCGCTCTTTTCTGTATCGCTGGTTTGCTACACGAAACCAATTGGCTGCTTGACAATCGAAATTAGAACTTGTTAAGGTAGAACGAATAGAACACAGCGTTTCTAAAATTTAATATAATATTTCTGTCAAGAATTGTGGTACATTTAAGGAAGACTAAAAGAAGAAACAATAGATTCATAAAATACCTCTCGTCAATTGAACAAAGCGAAAGTCTTATACTTTAGGCTTATTTTCTCGATGTCCCTTCCACGTGTACTTTTTAGCACATCTGTTTTTGATGATAGTAGAAAGAGCATTGTAAATAGCGTCTTTATCCGATAATCCTTCTATTTGTGTGATGAGTTTCTTCTGTACAGGGAATCATTTTGTAAAATGTATATATCTAATATATATTGAAAGAGACTTTTTTTTAAGTAAACATATCAGACCAGAGATTTTGAGGAAGATTGAATAACACAAACTAATAATACTCACAAAAATATTTGCAAACTCTGAGGACTTCAATTTTTCGTTAAATTCAAGACACCCAGTGAGATTCTTTGGAGGAAAAAACGGTCTGACTAATTCTTGATCATTCGGCGTAGAAGCATAGCCTCTCTTTTCCAAATTCTCCATTCTCTTATTCAAAGACCGCTGTTGTACTTGTATGTCAGCCCACATACGAACACATTTCTGAAACATACTCTTAATTTCTTTTTTGAAATCGCCTGAAATAAAACAAAAATATATTACTAGTGAAAAACGAGATCAATAAATGAGCATAAATAATTTAAACATAAATTCTGATCTTATGTACCATCATTCTCATTGACGAATTTTTCTGCCTTATCTAAGAGATTATCCTCTTTAAATAAGTCGCCGAAATCTGAAAAAGAAAATAAATGAAGTGATACGTATTATAACCTATTATTTGCTGGTTATTTTTTTATGATTTTACTATTTTCTACGTTATTCTGGACTCCGAATGAGTCCATGAATTGCCTGAAGGGCGCCAAATAGTTTTCTTAACCTAAAACTAACAAAAGGCGAAATGACATTTTATTTTCTTCAAGAAAAGATTCTAATCGTATTGCAACTATAGTTTATTGCCACTTGCCTGCTAGCCCCAGTAGAGTGGGCTGGTAAGGACTAACGCAGAGGTTCAGAAATAAATGGAATTCACACCTTGTCATTTTTACGTTCAGTATAATTAACTCGAATTGGAATTCGGGTCATTAATTGAACCATCCATAAGCACAATAAGTGGGTCATCGCCCCACTCAACAAGAACAAAGTTTTTAACAAAACCAATCTCTCACACCGTCTGAGAGGAACGCCATTTTGACACCGACAATACTTCCGTTATAGGGAGTGGTCACTCGGACCACTTAAAACCTTAGCCATTTATAATTATAAAAGTATTGAGTTATACCGCGCTAGCGAAGGTCCATGCTGACGCAGAAAATAAATTAAACATTAAATTCCATAATTCCTAGCACGAGACAACAAGCATGACCTTGTCCGAGGTCAGCAACTAACAAATTTTAACGGCGTGTGTCTACCACTTCGACACACGACGTTGAAACGCTATAATTAAGTTAATTAGTCGAGAGAAATTGCTTGGAACCCACCTGACAGTATCCGTCCTCCTCGATTTTGCCCTCCCATTGTTCCTCGCTTTTCGGTAATATTAGTATCTTTTTATTAATTTCGGTTATCGTTTTGCCACGAGGTACTCCCTTGTAGCTTGGAACTACGAATGACATTTCTTAGAGTAGCGTCTCCGTTCTCTCCTTTCAAGAGTCGGAGCGCCACCCGCGTTTACAGCATGGAGCTGCTGAGTGAGAGGACGGTTGAAAGAGAAAGACAACCGCCAAGTTCGGTTTCCCGTAGCGTGGTGGCGCAGAGTCAGCATGCGTTGTCTACCACGCAAGCCTTCGTCGCCTGCCGCTACTCGTTGGTCCAGGGGTGGGGCTGACATGGGTCAGCACGCAGATTACTCATGGCCGCTTGTTCCTGTTTTTCCGAGCGCTCTTGAACATACGGGAATCCCATCCGCTACGCATGCGCCAAGAAAATCTCCTCTTCGTAGTCCCTGGTGACAGCAGACATCCACTGCAGCCAACCTCACAGGATCTGACAGTTGTTGTTATTGTTGCGTTGGGGGTGGTTGATCCACCCTTCCACCCAAGCTGAACATGGAATACAAAACGAAATACGAAGAAATTAGCATAAATGCGGAATATTATTTTATTTGAAACCCCGTGGTCTGACAATTTTTCGTGGTTCCGATCGGATGACCTAACCTCCCCACTTTGACAGGTGATGGATTATTTATATTTTTAACTTGCTTAATTCAATATCAAAGTCAAGGTAAGTTTTTAAAACTTACTTGTAGTAATAGAAAATTGAGCATGACGTTGTAAAGGTGATATTATCCGTCGAACTCTCATATTCTAGGCTAATATCTCCTCCAGAGCTTAAGTTTTTATTAACGTTAGCAATCTTTAATATTTAAATTAAAATTACTACCAAGACTAAAATTATTTTGAATACTAGCCGTAGAAATCTTATTTTCTCGGCTAGTATAGTATTGTTTACATACAGCCCGTGGATTTGATTCTTTTTGCGAAATTTGTTTTGTCTGAGGCACGTATGCCAAAAGGCATACGTGCTTTGTTTCGTTGAACATTATTTGGAAAAGTGAGGTTATGCCACTAGACTTCGTTTCTAATTAAAAATATAGTAAAAAACACATGTTTTATGCCCATAAAATGATTCGTACAGAAATAAACAAATGCAGAAAAAATTTTCGAAGATACCGAAGCAAAATAATGTATTTGTCAGAAGGTCAATATAACGTGAATTATCCAGATTATTTCATCAATTAACGAATTTGTATCTATACGCGAATGGTGGTCGGTGAAGCTGATATCTACAAAACGCGCACGAACCATTGCTCGCAATTCAGCTCCCCCAACTGTACTGCGCATGCGTTGCGTCGGCAGTCTCATTAGCTGTAAATGGCGCGCTTTTTTGAACCTTTTACATATGTAAATCATTTTTTCATAATAAATAATCATTGTGGAAATAATTACAATTAATTTTTAGATCAAAAAATAGTCTTTTAGAGTGCAATATGAAATAATTATTTGATTGTACTCCTTATAAATAAATGATTGACTTTAAATCCAAGGGAAGGAATACCTTTTTTCACCAATGTAAATTTTAAATCATTCATAATATTGTGTTTTACTTTATGATTATTACATATTGTGAAAAATTGATTTGTATATTTAATCATTTTAAATAAACGCGCGATCAACATCCAGTAAGGCTGCTGGTGTGACGCATGCGCAGAGAAGTTGTGGAGCCAAATTAGGAGCACTGGTACCAACATGTAAGTCAAGCAAGCACCATGTATAGAACATGTGGCCATTAACTCGATCTCTAATTCGTGGATCAGTTTTTCGAAAAATTCTGTCGTTCGTCTGCATTCGTCAAGTTTTTTGCAGCCTATTTATGAATTGAACTTTGCACCTTCAAAATTTTATCTGCACACGAGATTGGTCGCTAGAGGCGCTCCATGAGTATAACATCAAAATAATAATTTAGACGGAATTTTAACGGAACTTGAAAATTTTTTGATGGTTTAGAATTTGGTTTTAAGGCTTTTGGCTGATATTTTTTCAATTTTTTTTGTGATGTACGAGAATAATGGAGAGAATTTCGACGAAAATTTCGCTGCACAGCTTGCCTTGCGAATTTTGAAGATTTCAAGAGAATAAAAAAGTTTTCTTATAATTCCTGGTAAAATTTAAATAATGATTTATTTGGTTCCAGAAAATATTTAAAAATGATTAACTAAAATTTCGATAAATAATGTAGAAAATTTAAAGCAAAATTTTTCAATTCTGCGCGTTCACAACTTTTCACAAAGAATTCGTGTTAATTTAAAAATAATAAGAAGTTTCGCAAAGATTTCATGAAATTTCAAACAAAATGTCAATTTCATAAAATTAAAAAAAAAATCGATTTTTGAAGATTTCCAAGAAAAAATTTAGAATCTTTTTAAGAATGAAAGGTTTCAAGAGAATGCAAAACTTTTCGAAATAAAATTTTGCAGGATTAAAATTTTTTTAGGAAAAATGCTACTCATTTTCAAAGATATTGAAAAGTTTTTTAAAAATTTCAAAAATGATTTAAGCCTTGGAACGATTTCAAGAAATTTATAACAAAATGTAGATTTTGGAAGATTTAGAAAAAAGATGCTTTTTAGTAATTAAAAGGTTTCAAGAGAATAAAAGTTTTCTTTTAAAGATTTCCAAAATTGTCGAAAAAGAATCTGGAAGATTTTAAGCAATTTTTTTAATTTTTCAGTAAAAAACATTATGACAAATTCGAATCAATTAAAAAGATATTAAGAAGGTTGTAAAAAATTTTTAAAAATGATTTTGAAACAAAATGCAGGAGATTTTAAAGCAAACATTTTGAATTTTGCAAGACTACAATTTTTAATTTTT
>CAKNWT010333648.1:0-12723 GCA_932066315.1 Andricus coriarius
TGTTTAAAACACGTTTAAGCATCTTTGTGTCTTAAAAGGTATTGTGTTCTTCTCTGTCAGGAACACTAATTGTTGTCAGCTGTAGCACATCTTCGATGACCTTTATGTGGAATATTTTCAGCATTGGTGTGAATTGAAACTGCAACAGAACTTCGAAAAACATAATATGACATTGACCCTATTTATTACTTTGGTTCATAAAAGGCATTGTATGGAATTTAAGTTGGTAGGTTACCAAACTGCATTAAATTTCATGAATGCTAATTTCCTCAATAGTATTACCATGAACTCAGTTTAATGCCTTTAAGTTTGTGCGCAATCAAAATTATTGACACTGAATGAGTTTTATACAATACAGCGCAATGAATGGAATATCGGACAAAAATGCAATTGGTACGCATTTAAAGACACTAAAATTTCCGTATTTCTAGATACAATTTCACGCGTTCCAATCATCTCCTTACCGGTCAACCTTTGTCGATGTTCAAGTCATTTGATGCATGAAATATATCTGCTGAATGCAAGACTTCTTTTTCGAGTACACCTTAGGACCAAGGACAAGTAATATTTCCCAAAACTGCGATGACAATTTTCGAAATTCGAAACAATTATATACATAGAGGACTATATGAAATATATGATGCACTTTAGGAGTATTAAAATTTGGAACTTAGTTCTCTGCGTCAACAATGCTATTCTTAATTTTTGATACTATTTTGCTTTCTCGAAGTAGAGGAATGTTTTAATAAAAGCTGTGTGTTGTATCACACAGAGCACAAAGCAGTCGTCTATGGTACTTTGGATGATATAGAGATACTTTGTTCTTTTTCTAGATTGTTTTAAAATCAAAATTAACTGACTCCATTACCTGCTCACTATAAAATCCTAAGCCTTGTTGCTTTTGTTGGAAAAAGTCTTCTATTTGGTAGAAAATTGCGTGGTTTTTAGGAGTTATAGATATATTCAGGTCTAAGTAGCTGATTCTAAAAGCGGTGATGTTTTCTTTATAATTAGGATGCAAATTCTGAGCAAAACACGCTGTCACAACTTCCGTGAAATCTTTAAAAGCTTTGAGATACTTTATGCAGCCTAAGCTGCACTTAGAAAGCAAAATATTTACTCTGTTGAGAAATATTACATGAACTTCCTTTGAAAGCTGGACTACCGTGAGTAATCTCGCGTTGAACATTACTGGATTTTTCGCAAGTTACAGCGTCATTTTCAAATTGAACTAGCATAGGTGAGAATAAAGTATTCACTGTGCCCAACGACAGATGCAATTCAGGTAGAAGTATGATGTTGTGTAATGTTTTATTTACATCACTGCTCGCAATTGGAGGATGCACACAATTCTGATAGTGTTTCGCATCCTTCTTTATTAATCCAGATTCGTGCCAATCCATATAATTTTGTAATTAATTTTCAACTATTCTGTGAAGTCCACGTTCGTCAAGACTATTTTTTATCGCATAAAACTACGTGCAAGGAAAAAGGCTGCTATGAGACATGATTTCTACTAAAATATTAGCGAGCTTCATGTCTGTTGCAATCGTTCTTCCAGAGGAATCGAGATTCATTGCAGAACATAGTAGTGATACATTTTTATATTTCTCTTGTGAACACTGCGCCAAAGCAAGAATGCATGTTTTTTCACGCCTGAATCCTTGAACTGCTTAGATAGATAAATATAGTTTTAGAAAATCTCCTCCGCCATCTATAGCGAACTTCAGATAACATTCTGACAACTGTCTTTTTTCCTTAACATACTGGACAAAATGTTCGACATCAGCGCAGTAAGCAATTGTCTAAGCAGCATCAGAAATCTTTTCGGCTTCAAAATTTACAAATGTGAATCTGTCTTTACCGAAATATTTATCAACGCAATGGGTTTTAGCTGAAAGTTTTATCTCTTAAATGAGATTCAACAATTTTGAAGTTCTTTGAAGCTGCTCGAATAGCTTTCGCAATTCCTCCGGTTGATTTAAGACTGAGATTGATTTTTATTCAAGTTTTCAAGAAATCACTTGCAGAGAGTAAATGTTTATGCCCTACTTAATTTATCTTTTCCTTTACTAGAAACAAAATCACGATCTCTTTCAGTTTTAGACTCGATTCAAAAATAAATTTTTTTATATCGTTTAGTCGAAACGATAAGTTGCATTTGTAAGATTTTCTTCTTGCAGCTAAGCCGAAACGGTGCGGTGGCTACAACGCTTTTCAAGAGATGGCTTCCTTGAGGTAGCTAAAATGAGAAACTCAGTTATTGAAATGCGTTTAAATGGTATAATTTATATTGTACTTGAACTCATTTTTGTTGGTTTTCATTAAAGTTAAATACTTATATTGGACTTCATGATTTGAAGTATCCCTAAGTATCCTTTTACGTCTAGGTATAACTGTTCCCTTCGCGAAGTTTCCAAACTTAACTTCACATGACAACCGATCATCATTTTTATCGTACTCAAATACTTCAGCAATCTTCTTTTGTACTAATTCGGATATATGGATTTTATTGCGATTGTATGATTGAGTATTTTATAAATGAAACAAGGAGAATTCTAGAACAGCATCTTTCAGTCTTTGTGCGTAAGAGGAATCACTGATCAAATTTATTTTTCTCTTCTCCCAAAATCGTAAAAATTCTCTGTGTGCCGATTCTCCAGCTTGTTCTGACCATAGTCCTAAACCTTCTGAATATTTGAAAAATGTTAAACAATCGTTAAGATGCTCAAATAAAATATGTCGTTTCAATGTGATGGAGACATATGTCGCCATTCCTGCATTTGCTAGTTCTTCAAGCAAATTGTCACAGTGATCGTCTGAGGTCTTTAGGTTTGCCTTGACTGACGAAAAATTTTGAGTAGGCTAGTCTATTATTTTTGACCCGTAGAATCCGAAAATGAAGGTCCCAAAAACGTAGCTGTTCCCCTTTCCAAGATATGGTCGAAAAATGTTATTTTGTATTATTACATTGATAATAAATTATTTTCCCATTTATTCAACCTTATTACTGCACACAAAATTAATACATGACCGATTTCATATGAAATCGGGCAACAAATATATTGTTTTCCGAGGTAAAATATGAGACACTTATTTTTTGTTTTTGATCAAAAAAAATTCTTACGAACTTAGGGCTACATGAATATTAATGTAAGGTGAATTATGTAAAACTTACCCAAATTTTTCACAAAAATATTGTATCTTGGGAAGCAATTGACATAATTTAATTTTCTTTCAGGAGCTTATAGGAAGAACTAAACTATTTTAGAATCCACAAAGAAAATTGGAAAAAGTTGCAAATTACCAAAATGTCTTACATTTTTCCAACAAAATAAAAAGTCAATTTTCTCGAAAAGGCCACATTCGATTTGTTTTTCGATTTTTTTCGATATTCTGTGAGTTTCGTCCTCACTAAACTATTCATTTAAAAGAAAAACTTATTTTTTTTAAACTAACTTTTTTTTTAATAAATAGTTGAATTTTGAACTAACAAAGATCAATTTTCAGCAAAGAATGGAATATCAATGTTCAGTGGAAAAATTTAATTTTCCACAAAACTGATCAATTTTCAGCTAAGATGATGAATCTTCAACTGGAATAGCTGAATCTTCAGAAAAAAAAATTCCAAAAAAATGACAATTTTATAGAAACAAATTAATTTTCAACAAAAAAGATGAATTTTCAGCCAAAGAGTTGAATTTTAAACTAAAAAAGATCAATTTCCAACCAAAATGGATTAGTTCAATTTTCAGTAGAAAAAATTAATTTTCCGCCAAACTGATTAGAACAAAAAATTTGAAATTTGAAAATTTGATTGAACAAAAAATGGAATAGGTATCAATGCTCAGTGGAAAAAATTAATTTTCCACCAAACCGATGAATTTTCAATCTAGATTATGAATCTTCAAATGGAATAGTTGCATCTTTAACGAAAAAATTAATTTGCTCAAAAAAGACCATTTTATACAAAAAAAAAATTATTTTCAACCTAAAAGATCAATTTTTAACCAAAAGTGGAACACGATTTATAACAAAAAAATTAATTTTCACTCAAAATGGAATAGTTCAATTTTCAGCGTGAAAAATTAATTTTCCATCGAATTGTTGAACTTTCAACTAAAATAGTTGAATTTTAAACAAAAAAGGTGAATTTTTACCTAAAAAGTTTATCAATCTTCAACTGAAGTAGTTGAATTTTTAACAAAAAACATGAATTTTCAATTGAATAGTTGAATTTTGAACTAACAAAGACAAATTTCAACCAAAAATGGAATAGGTATCAATATTCAATGGAAAAAATTAATTTCCCACCAAACTGATGAATTTTCAACTAAAATGTTGAATCTTCAACTGGAATAGTAGATACATGTATTCATTTTATATACAGTGATATGATTGAATAAATTGGAACATAATGAATAACTAATATAATAATAAATATATTATTTATGTTTGATACAGAGCTTCAAAAATACGTATCATAGCAGTTTATAAAATAGTTTATAATATAGAAAAAAGATAGTCAGATAGTTGAGTGTACGTTGGCAATCACGTACATTTATCTAGTTTCCAAACAATATTTATTGAAAATATTATTATGTAATAACAATGATTACTATTTGTGTCAAAATTGCATACTAAACTTTATTTTCCCATTTTAAAGCATCGTTTTTAATAAAAATAATCAAAAATGATTTTTTCGACTGTATCTTGGAAAGGGGAGCAGCTACGATTTTGGGACCTTCATTTTCGGATTCTACGGGTCGAAAACAATAGAATAGCCTACTCAGAATTTTTCGTCAGTCAAGACAAACCTAAAGACCTCAAACGATCGCACTTACGTAGGGTATAAAAACAAACTGACCTACATCTTTATAAATGTTTGGATCCAGTAATTCATCGGGTTCTTTCAGCAATTTCCTGCATGCATTTCCTTCAAATATTTCTGCATGATCATTTTTGGATACTACTTTCAGTGATGATGATGATTCACAGTGTTCCCCAAGCCTGCAAAAGTGTTCCAAAATTGGATCCAAAATCGGCTAACGCAGGAAGTTTCAACATTGTTTGTAGAAGACAAAAATGTCAACCTGAAAATCCTTAGTGATCGGGTTCGCAAGTTATGGACGCTTTCGTGTTTATGCTATGCGCATTCATGGTTAGCAAAGTAGAGCATTAGAGTATATACGTGTAATCCGTTTTTTTAACTTCGAGTCAAAGAAAATGAGTGTGTATGTATTATTTATTGTTAATATTGTTTTTTTTACTCGAAAATTCATTGCTATATTGACGTAAGGGCGTTATAAACTCGAGATCCATTGAAACATCTCCCACCACTCACAGTCATCTCCGCGTCTCATCTATACCCCGTCCGTGAGCCGTGTCTACGACCTATCTCTTTTCTCGTCTCTCGGCCCTTTCACAACGCAAATAAATGCGTGAGAATATAGTAGTGAGTGGAGGGGGAATATTTGGTGAGTCTTCCCTTTCTCCTAAAAGTCGCTTCTATCGGATCGACTTCGAACGCGCCTGATCTGATGCTTTTAAGGGCAATGCGTGTAGAAAATTACTGAAAGAGTCAGATAGGCTCAAAGATCCCGAAATATGTAAAGAGGTAGGTATTTTTAAAATTATACCTTATATTGCCGCTTTTAAAGCTATAGATAAGGTGGTGAATTGTTGCTTTACCTCTGGGAAAGTAGGATCTTCACTGGATAACTATATTGAAGAACTAAAGAAAGCTTTGGAAAGTCTTGAGAAGCTTTGAGAAACACTGAAGATTCACGTAATTCTTGCACATGTAAAAGAAGGTTTCCAGTTCATTAAAAGAAATAACGGCTTAGGTTTTTGGTCAGAACAAAGTGGTGAGTCAATTCATCGTGATTTCTTGAAGTTTTGGGAACGTTATAAAGTTAAAGGCTATCATCGTGACACTTATATAACAAATTTACTGAAAGCTGTTGTTGAATTTTCATCGCTACATCTTTAACTATTCACTCTAAGTATGCCATCATTATTGAAACAAACAATACTCTCATCACTTTCTCAAATTTATTTTAAAAAATTTGTTAAAAAACGACAAAAATTTTTTTTTTTTTAAACGAAAAAAAGAAAGGGATCAGTTAACCACTACGTCCTCGCCGTTGATCATGGGTCGCGCTAAAAGTGGTTTCAATAAATTTGTCCTCGAAATCATGATTTTCAAAATAGTTTCATTCCATTTTACAATCAAAGAGTTTTTTTAGCGAGAACAAAAAATCATGTTGCCAGACTAAATTATCGATTGATTTCCGAATAAAAAATAACAATGGCAACAATTAATAAATACACACTCAATTTCTTCGACTCGGAGTTTAAAAAACGGATTACACGTATATACTCAAATGCTCTACTTTGCTAACCATGAATGCGCATAGCATAAACACAAAAGCGTCCATAACTTGCGAACCCGATCACTTAGGATTTTCAGGTTGACATTTTTTTAATCTAAAGACGATGTCGGAACTTTTTGCGTTAGCCGATTTTGGATCCATTTTCGGACCACTTTTGCAGGCTTGGGGAACACTGTGGATTGACAAACCCTTGTAGAATATGCAGCCTGGGTTTGATGCATTTTGCTGGTACACATAAATTATCTTTCTCTAATAACAGTGGCTCATTTATGGTACTGTGACAATCTTTGGAAAATTTAGTTTTACGACCTAAAGAAACATACTTCTGATTATCTTTTTTTCAAATCTCCATATGTTTTCAATTAATAATGTTTGTCTCTATCAGCATTATAAACTGCTTCTTTATTGTCAGATAAACTTTTTAGACTATATCTTGGAAAGGAAAGCAGCTACGATTTCGGGACCTTCATTTTCGGATTCTACTACAAACCTTGATACCTCAGACGGTCACCATGGGAAGTAGCTACAGATAAAAAATATTCTTTTGTTTTCCTATTCTTTGACCAATAATAAAAAAAAATTGAGTTGAATGTGGAATGCCAGAGAAAACTCAAGAGACCTAGACGTATTATCTTGATATGAAATTGGGGGCAAGACCTGGTTTGTAAAGTTTGATATTTGATTTTGTCTGTATTTTACTGGTTCGCCTCAAACCCAGAGTAACATGCAGTGCAGCTGCCAACTTTTCTTCCTTCGATTTCCTATATCCGTCGT
Organism: Andricus coriarius; assembly: GCA_932066315.1. NCBI lineage: Eukaryota > Metazoa > Arthropoda > Insecta > Hymenoptera > Cynipidae > Andricus > Andricus coriarius. The sequence continues at coordinate 7,170 of CAKNWT010333648.1, forward strand.
CGACTCGCAGCGTCGCGTCGCGTCGCATGGACTGTATGCTCTACATGCACCGCATCCTTGTACGTTTCGTACCCATGCACCATACATAATGCAACTATCTGGGTTAGGCCGCAGTACTCACTGCGACACTATAGCGTCAACAATTTAACATAGCTCCTACCATCCCTCGCTTCATCCTCACAGCCAAATGTGCGACGCGACGAGGTAATTTCCTCTGTGCGATAATTTTCCTTCCATTCTAACATTCACGAAGCGACGAAACTTCTTCGAATCCCGCGAGTTTACGACAGCGCGCAACCACTTAATGCATTCCCTAATTCATTTATGATACCATACTCATGCAGAAAAGGTTAAAAACTAAGATTTTTCGCCTATATGTTTTTCTCGCTGAATAGAGAGGGTCTTCGGACGTTTCTAAAAAAAATTTTGAATTTTTAAGTTGCGGTGATTCTAAGCTTTGTTTCGCAGGGGTTTTAAAATAAAAAGGCATAGTACAATAGAAGTTTAACTGCCGTGCTACGGGATTTGAATGTATCATCTTTACAATACAATAATAATAATAGGGGTGCACAAAGGTACATCCTGTTTTTAAAAAACTTGACTTTTTTCTCGTTTTATCGCATAGATTTAAACTGATTCAATAGAATAAGAAAATTCCACTATTCTTGGTTAAAAGTTAATTTTGGTTGGTTGAAAAGACTACCATTATATTTTTGTTTCAGAATTCATCTCGATTGGTTGAAAATGATACTGTGTCGCTGAATATTACATTATTTTCTTAAAAATGCAACTATTTCGTTGAACCTTTATCTTCTATAGTCCAATATTCAAGTGATTTGCTACAATTTTATTTTATTTTTGGTGAAAAATTATCTTTTTCAGTTTACAATTCAACTATAATTTATTTTTTTTTGTCAAAAATTTATCCCCTTCGATAAAGATTAAATTTGTTTGTGGAAATTCTTTAACTTTACTTCAACACTGGGTTTTAACTCTATGTTTCTATTTGGTAACTTTTGGTGATTGTTTTAGACTTTGTGAGAGAAGGAGATTATGCCAAACTGATATTGCGGATCATTGAATACCTACCAAAAATGTATTATGTTTGGTTTTGTATGAGGATTCAACTGTTTTGTTGAGAATTCGCTCTTTTTGGTTTAATCCAACTTTTTTTGATTTAGAACTAAAAACTTTTCAAGTTAAAAGATTAACCATTAGATGTTTCGCTGAGAATTTATTTTTTGTAAAAATTTAACTTTTTTAAAGAAAATAAATCTATTCCGCTGAAAATTAAATGTGTTGTTAAAAATTAATATTTTTGGTAAAAATTCAATTATTGTGGTAGAAAATGAAACTATTTATTGTAAAATAACCTATTTTGTTGAAATTTCATCAATTCGGGCAGCAAATTTAAAAGAAAAATAGAAAATTGGGTAGACGCGTATAGGAGCATATAGCCGGATACATTACCGGCTTTTCAGACCCAATACTGAGAAAAACGCATCCAAACTTGGTATAGATGCACTATAGGTCCCAATATCATCCCCCATTCAAACCTGAAAATAATAACTGTTTTGTTATTAATTCGTATTTTTTAGTTGAATTCAATTGGTTCATAATTTACTTTTTTTGCTGATGAAAATTTGTTTTATAAACTGAAAATCATGTCTTATCACATCCATCTATTGTATCCTGTCCAATTTTATCTCATCCTATTGAAGTCTATCCGATTCTAGTCTAGCCTATTCTGTCTTATCCCCACTAATATATCCTATCCTATCATTTCGTATCCTGTCCGAAGCTATCCTATTCTATCATATCATATCCTATATTTTACCATAATATTCTATCATATCATATCATGTCCAAACCAATGCTATCCCATCATATCCTGTTCTATCATTTCCTATCCAATCATATCCTATACTAAACTATTCTATTCTATCATATCCTATCCTGACCCATCCAATCTTTTTTATCCTATCGCAACATATTCTGTTCTATCATATCCTTTTACATCCTATTATACCCTATCATATCTTATTCTATCCTCTTCTACACCATGCTATCCTACACGGACCCATCCTATTCTATTCTATCGTATCCCATTCTGCTCTATCATATCCCATCATATTTAATCCTATTATATTGTATTCCAGCCCATATTTTTCTATTATATCATATCCTATTCTCTCTCATCCTATCCTACTCTATTATATTCTCACCTATTCTATTCTATCCCATCCTATCCTATCCTATCATATCCTATCATATCCTATTATATCCTACCATATCAAGTTTCTAAATTTCTTATTCAAAATTGTTAAATTGAGACATTATAACCTAGACATAATTACTTGTAAACGAATTATTCCACTTGTAATCCAGAGTAATCTAGTTCCAATCTGGAACAATCCAGTTCCAATCTGTCATGATCCACTTGTAATTCATAATAATTCGAGTAAACCTGAGTAATTCAAGTAATTCGGAATAATTCAGATAATATAAATATTCCACTAGTAATGCAGAGTAATTCACCTATAATTAATGATAATCCACTTGTAATGCAGTTAATACAAATAGTTTCCAACTATATTTTTGAAAAGTTATTGTTCCTTGCTAAAAATTAAATTCCTCAGCAAATCGTTTTCAAATAAAATGAAGAATATTCAATCTGAGAAATAAATTTTGAATAAAGTTTAACTTTCAACTAATAGTTGAATTTTTAAAGACAATGAGATTTTTCTACTGACAAAAGAGAATTCCTAGCAAAGTAAATGATATTTTAAGTAAATGCTATCAATTTTTAACTGAAAATAAAATCGCTAAATTTTTAGTTAAGAAAATTAGTTCTCAACAAAGAACAAAATCCAGAAAAATAAATTTTCCAGAAAGAGGATTGATCTTGTCCCAAAAAAAAACAATAAGTTTTTCACAAAATACATGAATTATCAACGTAATAATTGAAATTTCAAGTAAATAGTTGAATTTTTAACTAAATAGTGGAATTTTCAACAGAATAGTTCAGTTTTCAAGGAAAATGATGAATTTTCATGCAAGAATATTAATTTTGTACAGACGAAAAAGAAATATCGACATTATATAGTTAAATGGATGAAGGTGGTCTTGATGCACATATGGTTTATTATCAATGACTACATTTTTGATTTACTGATTTTATTTTTAAACTTACTGCGATGTATACTTTTCACCCAAATTAAATATTGAAAATTGGTAGTTCTCATATATTTAAGAAGTCAAAAAATTCTTTTAGTTTTCATAACCTCACTAAATTTGAAATAAGTATTTGGTGTTATTAAAAAAAAGTGTATTTAATGATTTTGAGTTTGGTATGTTCACTACTGTTTTTGATTTTACTGTTGTAAATTAGTGCAAAGAATTGTGTGAATATTTTTTAAACTAATGATAAGTTTAAAAAATTAGTATAGAATTACATTTTTGTGCTGCACCAAAATCCTTCAGAGTGCATGAACTAACGTTAGAAATAAGTAAATGCGCATGCGTCAGATCCGTTGGTTTCTCCGCAGGTTTCGATTGAATCATGATAAATTACACTTAGGTTCTCTGTGTCTGTTCGTAAGTTTACTGATTTCGTATTTTGAACAATTTAAAACTTTCCCGTAATATTTCTATCGTGATCATTGTTTTCTACTCCTAAAATTTTTACTTTTTTCTCATTAAAATTGATTTATGTACATACTCGGTGATGTTTTCACATAATGCTGTCTTCCTTCGATGATTATTTTGATCTAATCGATGTTCAGATATTCTACTCTTTGAAGATCACTTTGTCTGGCCTATACCCATCCGCTGTTTATACAGGTTATTCTGTACGAAACTTTTTTTTTTCAAACTTTGGTGTAGTATCGTTTTGTATATGTAGTAAAGTTTGTTGTCATTCATTTTGTACGGAAAAAATCGTATGGATATTTTAGTTTTTAAAAATTTTAAAAATTGGGTGGTATAGTTCTTTGAGAAACGGTACTACTAGCATTCTTTTTTAATCAATTTCTTTCTTCGTGTTTAGTTGCTAAATGTTAGGTTTGTACCTTTCTAATCTTTGATCTACGGTTTGTTTAATATAGTGATACAGGTAGTTATTAACAATAAATTTTGTGTAACTATGGCAATACTTTTAGGGTGGGACTCAGGTTCTGAAAGTTTTATAGCTCTGTCTAACATTGAGAAAATTATTCATTTCTTATGGTTTAAATGATGACTTGATAAATAATTTAATGTTCGACCAGTTACAGATGGTTTTTGATACCAACCTGTTTCAATAAACCCTTTCTGTAAAATTACAGTTGTATCTAAAAAGTTAATATGTTTGTTAGGTTTTCTAAAATAAATTTTAAAGATCCACCTATTTTGTTGAATTTATTTAGAATGGTCAGTACTTATCTTTTTTGGCACACAATATCAAAACATCGACGTATCGATAATAGACAAGAAGCTTTAAATTTTTGTTCTTCAGGATTTTTTCTTCTATATTTTGCATGGCTAATTCTCTTGCCACTGATGGTATGGGTAAACCCATCGGGGTTCCGTGTTTTTGTCTATATGTTTTAAAATCGAATTCTAAATATGCATTTTCCATGCAGAGACTAATTGCTTCCATAAATTGTACATAGTTTAAATTGGTTTATTGTTTTATCAGAATTTAGAATTTTATTAGAAATCTTATAGTTATCTGACATTTTTACAGGTTTTACTTTTTCTACAAAATCCCGACTGTGTTTGATTACTCGTGTAGATGTAGATATTATTTTGTTAAGGATCGAAGCCAAATATTTGGACAAGTTGTATAATGGTGATCCAATGAATGATGTTACTGGACTGATGGGTTTATTATCTTTGTGTAATTTGATTGCCCCATATATCAGAGATGGTCGACCGTTCGTACTTCGTCAGTGATGATAAATTCTTTTCTTTATCAATTTTTCTTCTAAACATTCTTTAACCATTAGAGTCTTTCATCGCATTTATATTGTTTCGTAAGTATGTTTGTCATCGAGAAGTGTTTTCATTTTTTGATTGTATTCTGGTTTTTCTATCATTACTGTTTTTCTGCCTTTATCAAATTTTATAATGCATAATTAATGGTTTCCTTTAATACATTTTTGGGTTTGTTAATATTTATATTCTAACAATCTGTTGTTTGGATTCCATGAAATGTTTGAGATAAACAAATGTTTTATTGTAAAAGTTAAGTTCGCTCTCAGTGAGTTTAATTCCTTTTCTGAAATTTTTAATTGTGTTCGATATCTAAAATACAATCTGTAATTGGTATGTTGTTTTTGTTGTATGACATCGCAAATTGTCTTCCTAAGGATAGAATATCTGTTAAATATTTTTAATGATTGGAACTTTAGTTTCCTGCTATATTTGTTTGTTTCTGTAAAATTATTTTGTTTTAGCTCTAAAAGAAACTGTATTGATTCTAGTTGCATAATTTTATTTTAAAATTAATGTTTCAAAATTAAATGTCGTTTAAATTTTCCCAGGAATCTTAAGATAACTTTCTTAATCTCTT
>CAKNWT010333654.1:0-10510 GCA_932066315.1 Andricus coriarius
AGAGTCAGTTCCTCAGTTATTCAAAAGAAATCACTTTTCATTATTGAGATTGAACGGTAACATGGCAGCCAAACAACGAAATATCTTGGATTAATAAGAAGGTAATAACCATCTCACAAATTAAACAAATTAATAAAATTACCTTGACAGCTTGAACCGCTGGTGCATTATAGTAATCAGAGTTCTTCCACAGGTTTTTAATATCAAAAATCACAATCTCTTACGTAAAAGTTCGTTATTTGCATTCACATAAAATATGCGAAAATGGCAATTCGAAGAAAAAACTGTCTCCAGTGAATCGCAATTTTCAGCAACCTTCATAAAAAGGTGTGGGAAGATGGGTAAAATCTGCCTTACAATACATTCCTTCATTTTATCTGATGTCATATTATTAACATCACCGCTTATCATATTTATTCTTATCCTAAAATGATGTCTATCTGTCTTACATATTTCACGAAGAATCCCAGTACACTCCAGTATTGCAAACACTTCACCATTGGATGTTGATAACACAATATATTCTTGGTTTGGCTTAATACAAATTTACCATTTCCTACAAGCAATCTAATTCCTTTATGGGCGGGAAAATAGCATATTCGAAATTTGAATTGCTGGTTCTGATTTGGCTCGGGAATAAGCCGAATATATCCAAGTTGTCCAAGTTCATATTCTAGTACTTCATGAAAAGGAGTTCTGACCTGGTATCAACAGTTCGCTACTGAGGAGAAGTCGGGGCAGGTGCATTTTGTCTGGCAAAAGAAGAAGCACCACAATGGCGTTTGCTAATGGGATTCCACTGTGCCTCTAGTGAGTCGTAATTTGCAAAAGCTCTAATAAAACTTTTTGGGAAGATTGGGTGACTTCTGCCTACTGGACAACACCTTATTTCATCAGCAGTCAAATTTTCAGCTGCGCCGCTTATTATATTTATTTTTATTCGCGAATTATTTTCATCTGTCCTATGTATTCCATGAAGAGTCCCATTATAATCCAATATTGCAGAAACGTCTCCACTATGTGTTGATAATACTATATATTCTTGGTTTGGTCTAACCACATAGTTCGTATCATCTATTCGCATTCGAATTGTTTTATAGGCAGGAAAAATGTATCTTCTAAATTCAAATAGCTGGTTCTGGTTTGTGCAAGGAATAAGCCGAACATAGCCAAGTTGTTCTATTGCACATCCAAGTACTTGAACAGAAAGAGGATTTCTTGAAAAGGACCTGGATCTGGGACGAAGAGGAGGCACCTTAGGTGAAGTCCGTTCAGGTGAATGTTGTCTGTCCGATAAAGAAGAGCCAGGGTTACGTTCACTATTAGTATTCCATTCGGACTGCAGTGAATCATCATTTGCTAAAGCTTTATTAAAATTGTAGGGGAAGATTGGGTAACTTTCGCCTACTGGACAATATCGCATTTCCTCTGGGGTCAAATTATAGACTTTCCCGCTCAACATATTTATTTTAATTCTCGTATGAGCTCTATTTGTCGAATATATTCCACGAAGAACCCCGCTGTGCTCTAATATTGTAAAAATGTCTCCACTGGATACTGATAAAACAATATGTTCTTGGGCTGGGAAGCGAATATAGCTTTTTTCTATTCGCAATCTAATTGACGAATCATTAGGAAAAATGTATCTTCGAAATTCAAATCGTAGGTTCAGATTTTTGCGAGGAATGAGCCGAATGAATCCAAGTTTTCCAAGTGCATATCCAAGTACTATAGCTGAAGGCGGCCACCCAGGAGGTGACCTGGCTTCGGCATAAAGCGGAGGCTTCTGAGTTGAAGGCCGTTCAGGTGAATGTTTTCTGTTTGAAGAAGAAGAGGTAGGGTTACGTTCACTATTAGTATTCAATTCATACTGCAGTGAATCGTCCTTTGCTAAGGCTTTAATAAAATTGTAGGGGAAGATTGGGTGACTTTCGCCTACTGGACAGTATCGCATTTCATCTGGGGTCAAATTATTAACTTCGCCGCTTATCATATTTATTTTCATTCTCAGATGAGCACTGTGTGTCGAATATATTCCACGAAAAACCCCGATATGCTCTAATATTGCAAAAATGTCACCATTGGATACTGATAAAACAATAAATTCTTGGACTGGCAAGGGAATATAGTTGTTTTTTTCTATTCGCAATCTAATTGGATAACCAGCAGGAAAAACGTATCTTCGAAATGCGAATCGTAGGTTCAGATTTGTGCGGGGAATAAGCCGAATGAATCCAAGTTGTCCAAGTGCATATCCAAGTACTACAGGTGAAGGCGGCCATCCAGGAGGCGACCTGGCTTCGGCATGAAGCGGAGGCTCCTGAGAAGATGTCCGCTCAGGTGAATGTGGTCTGTCAAAAGCAGAATATCCAGAGTTACGTTGACTTTTAGAGTTCCATTCAGCCTGTAGTGAATCTTCATTTGCTAAAACTTTAATAAAATTTTTAGTGGAGATTGGATGACGTTCACCTAATGGACAATATCGCATTTCATCTGGGGTCAATTTAACAACTTCGTCGCTTATCATGCTTATTTTTAATCTTGGATGAGTTTTATGTGTCGAATATATTCCACGGAGAACCCCGCTATTTTCTAATATTGCAAAAATGTCACCATTGGATACTGATAGAACAATATGTTCTTGGGCTGGCACAGGGCAATAGTCATTTGTCTTTGTGCGCAATCTAATTGGATAACCAACAGGAAAAACGTATCTTCGAAATTCTAATCGTAGATTCTGATTGGCGCGGGGAATAAGCCGAATATAACCAAGTTGACCAAGAGCGTATCCAAGTACTTTAGGAGAAGGAGGCCTACCAGGAGGCGACCTGTCCCTGGCACAAACTGGATGTCCCTCAGGAGCCTGAAGTGTACGACGAGAATGAGAAGAGCGACAGTGAAACGGGCGGGGAGTATCAAGGCAATCTCTGCTTGACTGCGAACTTAAATCTGCAAAAAGAAATAGAGGATTTATGTTTCTGGTTCAACAAACCTCAAAAAGAGCTTGATACCTTATTCTGGTTTTTAGTATAATATACTTTAAAATCAAAAGTAAATGATTCTGTAAAGAAAACTTGAGCCATACAAATGTCAGTGTGAGAATGGTTGAGGCTCGCTGTGTCTGAATTTAACACTAATCATTGTTTTTTGGTCTCATTTTTGGAATTTATTCTGAATTCTTTATAGATCACTTGAAGTTTTTATAAACTTAATGGCATTCTTTTATATTCTTTTAAATTCAAATGAACACAAGTTTGGTTATTGATGCACGTTAGTCATTTCTAGATAATTTCAGTACCATTTTAGTTCAGAAATTATTATGATGGCAGAGAACTGCATTTAAAAACAAAATCTCATTTTCAAACAACTTTTTCTTTTCATAAAACTGCAACCATTTTGTGAAAAAAATAAATTTCTAGTTCACAAGTTTTTTCCACTGTTTGCAAATTCAACTCTTTGTCCGCAAGACCAACTATTTGGTGAAAAATCAAAAAATTAATTTCTTTACGTTCTACGACCTGGCCGGAACTGCTTCTTCATTGGTTGAAAATGATCTTGTTGAGTAAGTTTGTCTTTATAGGTTTAACATTCAACTATTCGGTTAAAAATTTTATTGTATTGCTAAAAAGTGAGATAACGACGTTACTAGTTTCAAGATTGTCTTTCGGCGATATATTTATTGAATTTTCATCTCAAATGAAAGGCATTGGTTTTAGTTAGTTATAAACTATTATCGTAAAAAAAATTGTTAAAAAAGAATGTTCTTTGAATAATTCGATACTAAGGAGAAAAGTCAATGTGATATAATTAAAAACAAACAATAATATGATAAAATACGCGTGCTTTATTTTGTACTATCCAAATCAAATCAAATATTCGAACAAAAAAAGGAAATTTTTTTACACTTTTCAAGGTTTTCACGATTAATTATAAAAAGGTATACACGTAATAAGTGTGAGTTAAAGAAAATAAACTCCTTGAACACATAAGAATACTATAGACTTCATTTTGGTCAAAATCCTGTTCAAACATAAAGAATTGATTTTTCAAAAAAGAATACTGCGCGCTGTATGTAAACATATTGAAAGGGAAAACTTCCTGTGTGAATAATTAATTGTATTAATTAAAGATCCACGTGTTTGGCAGAAAATCAATCATTTTTAGTCAACATTTTAACAATTTTGTTCCAAATGTATGTATTTCGGTTTAAATACTCCTTTTTGGTAGTAAACTAATCTTTTTGATTAAAAATTCGAATACACGTTGAAAAGCTGAACTACTTCGTTGAAATTTCATTTAATCAAATGTGTAGAAAATTATAGTTTTTTCGAATCTCTGAAACTACGTGTGCCGATAACCATTCAGTATTATTTTGTCTGAGAACTGATACCCTAATATTCGTTATGGATAGCTGTTTTTGAGATCGATTTCGTTAATAAAAGAAAGTACTGGTTAATGAACGGCATAGTGAAATAGATTCGAAAAAACTAGAATTTTCTACATCATTTCTAGAACTAATTATTTTAAAACTAATTATTATTTGGAAAAGGTTGTAAACATTAATAGATTTTGAAGAACAAGAAAAAAATCTGCTTCAGCCCGGATTTGAAGCGAAGTAACCTTTGTGATATAGAAATTTACATTACGTAGAACTTGTACCCTCGGACGTTAACGTCTACTAATGGTGATAACATCTTTCAAATATTAATATTATTAAACCTGCGTTTGTCAAAAACAGTACAAAAGAACGCTCCCGCGAGCTATCCGCTCTACTAGCCCACATATGTCGCATTCTTCGGAAAAATCAATGCGAGAAACGAGAAAGGACAATACGAGACGAGGCAAAACGAGACGAGTAATACCGAGACAGCTGGCATGTTGGAAGAAAATAATGTTTGACGACCTCTACCCTATTCGAGAGTGAGGCGCGCGCGAATAAACGTCGAATTCTCGACGTTTCTTCACGGCCAATTGCATACGCGCGCACGCGCGTAGAAGGCCCGGTGAATATTATAATGTATGTATATCATTAAGCTATTTCCCTTTCGGCGAGCCTCTAGGGGTAAGCGTGACACTACCCGATTCGGGTAGTGTTTTTTAGGTGGATAGCTTCTTGTAGTAAATAACTACAAGTGTGGGCTCACCACGCCCACGACCGCCAACAGCAGCGCAGTAGTATCAGACTGTCACCCATCCAAGTACTAACCGCGTCCAACACTGCTTAACTTAAGTGATTTAGCGTGAACTGGTGATTCCAGCGTGGTATGGCCATAGGCCATATTATATATATATATATATATATATATATATATATAATATTATATTATATATATACATACATATATATATATATATGTGTATATATATATATATATATATATATACAGGGTGTCCCAGATGCAAGAGTCCGGGCTTATATGTCTGTATAAAAATATCAAAAATAAATCTATAATTCCTTTTCGAAAAGTCAGTTGAAGCTTTAGTTTTTGAGTTATTAAATGTTTAAACTGGACCAATCAGGAGCGCAGTATAAACAGTCGTGCTTACGTGATGGGGAGTCCAACGAAGTGTAGTGACTGCTTTTCTCCCCCGCTCAACAACACTGCGCTGGACTCACGCTCAAGTACGCACGACTATTTATACCGTGCTCCTGATTGGTCCAGCTTAATCATTTATTAACTAAAAAACTAAAACTCTAACTAATTTTGGGAAAAGGAATTTTCTATTTATTTTTTTAATGGTAATATAGCTATGGAAGTCCAGAAACTTGAGTCTGGGACACCCTGTATGTATATATATAATTAAAAAATAAGGTTAAACAACCACGGCAGGGTCTCACTGGAAGCAACTGCCATCTAAAAAAAATGACACCGGCTCCCAGTTGGACCGCGGTAAATCACATTCGTGGCCACGTCTCACAACCGTGAGATGGGTGGTCAGAGGACTCGATGGAATCACAACGACAGACCAAAGAAACCCTCGTGTGTTTTGAGCACACGAAGCGACCCAAGGATGACAGCTTTCTGCATCCATTTCGCAAGTGCCTTGGCATATTCTTGGCACGCGGGTATGGCTTTAAGGTTACAAACCAGTGATAGCTTCGCACCTCCAAGAGCACCTATCACAAGGACAATTACTTGTACCGAATATTTTGGGTACAGCTTTTGCAGCTCCCTTTTAAGGTCTCGATACCTCTCCTCCTTTTCTTTCTCCTTGGCAGTGATGTTGTATTCTGACGGGGCAGAGAATTCGATCACGAATATAGCTTGTTTCTCGAAAACTTGGAGAACTATGTCAGGCCTCGAGTGTTCAACGGAGACTTCTGTCCGAAAATCGTAGTTCCAGCGACAAAGATGGTAATAAAGGACTCTTAGGGCCGCATTATGTCTGTAGATGTACGCGTTGAACAAGATATCTGCGAATAACATGCTTGCTGTCCCGGTTATACTCTACTCGTTTAGGGTGGTTCAATGGACGAAGAACGAGCTTTAGGCCCTTGATGTCACCACACGTAAGATCATGCATATGCATAAAAGCTTGCATATCAAATCGTCAGTTCCGCGATTATGCATTTTACGCCGTCAAGGCGGACGCGAACTTCTGAATCTCCAGGGTCTTCATAACCGAATTGTTCTACGTACAGCTTATATCGTAGCCAATGGCAGAGATCCTCTCCTAAAAATGGTCAGAAACCACGAGATGATTGGCAAAGAAACATTCCTTTACAAAGCCGCGGAGCAAGCGGCCGAAACCATTGGCCTGAATTTCAACATCGGAAGTGAAGAATGTGCTTTGCTCTATCTAGATGCTTCACTTCTGAAAGTCGAAGTCAAGAAAGCAGAAGTTCAAAAATTCCATCAAGAGCTACTCGACAAGAAAATGCACGGAAATGTTCACAGAAATGTATGAAAACAGTCCTTGTCGAAGGAGCAAACTTTAGCTTTCCTCAGATCATCAGGGCTTGATTCAGGTACAGAGGGTTTCATTTTCGCATGCCAGGATGGTGTCGTTTCCACCTTATTATACCGTGACCTTAGCATACCGTGACTGTCTTTGTCGCTCTTACGGTGTTGGCCGCGACCCTGCCCTGCAGAACGCTCCAAGGGAGATGGAGTCAATTGTCCAAAACGAGAAGTGCCAAATTTTCTGGAACTACGATTTTCGGACAGCAGTCTCCGTCGCACACTTGAGGTCTGACATTGTTCTGCAAGATTTCGAGAAACGAAATATATTCGTGATCGAATTCTCGGCCCCGTCAGAATATAACATCACTGCCAAGGAGAAAGAAAAGGAGGAGAGGTATCAAGACTTTAAAAGGGAGCTGCAAAGACTGTACCCAAAATATTCGGCACAAGTAGTTGTCATTGTGATAGGTGCTCTCGGAGGTGCAAAACTATCACTGGTTCGTAACGTTAAAGCCATACCCGCGTGCCAAAAATATGCCAAGGCACTTGCGAAATGGATGCAGAAAGCTGTCATCCTTGGGTCGCTTCGTGTGCTCAAAACACACGAGGGTTTCGCTGGTCTGTCCTTGTGATACCATCGTGTCCTGTGACCACCCATCTCACGGTTGTGAGACGTGGCCATGAATGTGATTTACCGCTGTCCGCTCTTATGCGCCATCTACTAGTGTCTCACTCGCACTCACGCTTCCCTATGACTACTATGAAGTTAAAGTTTTCATTTCCGGAGAAAGAAAATCCCTAATTTTTTTTTGAAATTCGAATATTAAGACGGGTTACTTCAAAATCCCATTTAATTAACATGGGGAAATTTTTAATTTTCGAAAAATTGAACTCATACTTCAGGGTTTGATCGAAACGTGCCAATTTTTTTAGCGGTTGAAGAGGAGTACCGATGAAATAAAACCATACTAATATCATTCATTTTAACCCCCCCCCCCCCTTACCCCCTCAACAGCGCCCTAACTATAACCCAAAAAACTAGATTTTTACGTATTATTGTTGCTTTTTAGCAATTTCCGTCGAATTTTCCATACAAATAATTACTAATGGACAATTTAAATATTTCCCATGACTCTTTGAACAATTTTTTATTGTTTAAACAAATTTAACTTATTTAAACAATTATTTATTCACAAAAAATGTAAAAAATAATCTTATTCTCTGATTGAAATGTAATAGTTTGTCATTGTTTGGAGCAGTGCATTTTAAAAAAAATACAATGTAATTATTTGAACAATTACTTATTGATTATCCTCAACATTTCTGGAAATTGACCAAGATGTCCAGTTTTTTCTCAAATTGGTATCCTATGCTACTTTTTGTTGAAGAATTATATAATTTTGATACATGTCTTTTAATGTATAATAAATTTCTATTTGTTGAAACAATTTGGATTTGCTTATGCAGTTTTTTTTTTTTTGAAAACTTACAAAAAATAAAATGACATAAAATACATATAATTACTTTTCTAACTGTGTAGTGTATAGAAAGAGTATATTCACCATTTTTTAATTGTTGAACCAAATATAATTTGCCTAAACAATTATTATTCCAAAAATACATTTAAAATCGTAATTTCTGAATTAAATACAATATTGATTGATTTCGAGGAGTAATAAATTCTTCTAAGAACTTTATGTTATTGCTTATACAATACAAATAATTATTGTCTTTTTCTTAAAATTTCCTTCAAATTGAGTATGGATGTTTCACAAACATTTTGGCGCATCATTTAATAAATAATAAAAGCCATTTAAAATTTAAATGGTAAATGTGTATTTTTTATTGCTTTCTTCATATTTTTGGAAGAATGAATAATGTTTAAACAATGACACGACGTTTTAAACAGAATTTACTGCTCCACGAAATCATGCAATATGATGTTTAACTCAAAATATACGATTTAAAAAATATTTTTTGCAAAATAATTGTATAAACAAATTATATTTGTTTAAAACATTAAAAAACTGTTAATATATTCTTTCTATACACTATACAATCAGAAAAATAATTATATGTATTTTATTTCATTTCATTTTCTGAAAGATTTAGAAAAAAAACTGCTTAGGCAAATCAAAATCGTTTAAACAAATAGAAATTTATTTAACATTAATATATATGTATCAAAATTATATAATTACTCAGCAAAAAGTAACATAGGATACCGATTTGAAAAAAACTGGATATCTCTGGGTCAATTTTCAGAAATGTTGAGAATAAACAATGAGTAATTGTTTAAATAATTACATAATATTTTGAAAAAAATTTACTGCTCCAAATAATAACAAACTATTACATTTCAATCAGAAAATACGATTATTTTTTACTTTTGTTGGGAATAAATAATTGTTTAAATAAGTTACATTTGTTTAAACAATTAAACATTATTCAAGGAGTCATATAAAATATTGAAATTGTCCATTGGTAATTACTTGTAAGAAAAAGACGACGGAAATTGCTAAAAAGTAACAATAATACTTAAAAATGTATTTTTTTTATTTTTGGGTCATATTTGGGGCGCTGTGGGGGGGGGTGAATATAAAAGTTTTTAGTATGGTTTCATTTCATAGGTACTCCTCTTCCTTCCCCTGCAGGTTAGTATATTCCCTAATAGAATTAAAGATGACCGCCACAGTGAAAACGAAAGCATAGACCATGCTTATTTTCGCAATGTAGAGAAAAAGCCGATTAATGCTTCAGTGAATAAATGAATCAACAAATTTAACTAAAGAATGTTCTATTGCATCACTTGAGTACAAATATGTACGTCAGTAGTCGTTATCTGACATATATGTGTGATGACGCCGTTATTAGTTTCAAGATCGTCCTTCGGAGATATATTTATCAAATTTCCATCTCAAATAAGAGGCATTGGTTTTAGTTGGTTTTAAATATGTATATAATAAAAAAAATGTGTAGAAGGAAAGTTCTTTGAATAATTTGTAGCTACAAAGAAAAGTGAATGTAATATAATTAAGAACAAAGAATAACATGATAAAATACCTATGCTTTATTTTGTACTCTCCAAATCAAATCATATATTCTAACGAAACAATTCGCCCAACCGCAAGATATTAATTAATATTCAAAAACTTTAAATTACACATAGATTTTGCATGTTTTAAAAGAGTTGAAGGATATTACATAATAGCATAATCGTGTTTTATATCAAATTAATCAGTAATTAATTCTAATTAGCATTAGCGCATCAGACTGCCAAAAGAACAGCCCCGCAAGTTGTCCGCTCTGCTAGAACACAAATGTCGCATACCTCGAAAAAATCGAGGCGAGGAACGAGAAGGGACACCACGAGACGGGGCAAAACGAGACGAGTAATGCAGAGACAGTAGAGGTGTCGTCATGAAATAAATTTCACGACATATATATACAAATGTCCATTATATGAATATAAGCTTAAAAGGGGTACTTTATGTTCGTTCCACAGGCCAGAGAAATGGCCGTATTCATGCATGTAGTATATAAAATACAATAAAAATGATAGATATATTATATTAGTATATTCACCAATAGAATTAAAGATGACC
>CAKNWT010333657.1:0-10447 GCA_932066315.1 Andricus coriarius
TTAAATCCATTAAGAAAATAGTTTGATTTTTACCTAAATTGATAAATTTAAACCAAAAATATAAATTTTTTAACCAAACGAGATGAATGCAGAGCCTAAATATAATAGCGGACTTTTGAACAAAAAGTAGTTCATTTTTCTCGTTTGGTTCTATCAATTTACATAGTTTGCATTGAAGCGAAAAAAACGGAAAAAGAGGGCATAAAGGGCATGTTTCTTAAACACAGAAAAAAAAAGAATTCTTTAAAATTTATCATCTGGAAAAGCATGAACTGTTATCTAACTTCGTAACGTTACTTCCACTGACCACTGGCCCGCCGTTAAATTAGTAACGTAGTTTATGGAAAGTCCCTTAAAAATATGGGGTAGTTCAAAAAATACGTAACACTATTAGGGGGGGGTTAGAAAAAAGTGTTACGTATATTTCATGAAGACCACTCAAATCTAAAAAACAATCCTGATCATTTCCTCGATTTTTTCTGGATAAAAAAAGCGTTTTCCATTTATTGGAACAAGACCAAAATTTTAAGAAAGGAATATTTTTTTCATTGAAGTAATTTATAAGCCAAAAACAGAACTATTTGTGATTACTGGATTTACAATCTTAGTATCTTATTCTAGGTTCGCTACACATGAAATCTGCGAATGAGAGACAGTTAAAATTTTCAGTTTTTCCAATTTGAAGGCCATACAAAGATATTCAATTCGTATTTTAAAGTCTAAATCTTAAAAAATATCACAATATCAACAGTATTTAAATTATATATTGCTTCCGATTTTTAATGAGATATAAATTATTATTTTTAATTTTTAATCAACAAAAATATCAAATGTCTTAACTTTCTTCATGTGATTCAGAATCAGAACAGTTAGTGTCAATAAAGTATGTAAAATAGATTAGGTGTTTAAATAAGTCTGCTTTTTCTAGTTTAAAGCAATACCTTGAAAATACGGAATGTTTGTAGAGGCAAAGGAGGCTTCACATTATTTCATAATCATTGTGTTATCAATAAGTAATTACCAGTTAGATATTTTCCACCATCGAATGATTAAATATTGCGAATTAATTAATAAATTAATAAATTAGTAGAATTTCGTTTCTCATTAGTGAAATTTTACCAATTTAGATTCTGAAAGATGATCGAACAACTCTTGTTTAAATTCTTACGAAGAATTCCATCCTAAGATTTAAAAAAAAATGTCTTCTGCTCTTCTACATTTTGCCTTAAAAATTTCGAAAAAATGATAAACCTCTAATCAGAATCAAAAAGACGAAGTTTTTGGTCATCTTGCCGAAAGAAACCTTAATTTTATATCAAAATTTTGCCTTTAACTTTTCATCTAAGAAATATCGCGATCTATCATAACAGGGCGGCGGGAGTACATGAATGGTGAAACCTTAGTCTATCTATAAATACAGTTTTCATTATTTTTTAATGTATGCCTGAATTTTAAAAACATTCAAAACTTTAACCTGCTCTCCTGACAAATTTTCTAAAAGACACTTAAATCTGCATACGGAGATAAATAAAACCAGGAGTGGTATACAAACTGAATCAGAACTAATACTTTTTTCAATTGCCTAGTTTTCTTTATTTGATAAATCATAGTAGACAAACAAGTGTTAAATATATATTACTCAATCTTTAACTTGATTTATAAAATCAACAGGAAAGTCCGTTGATTGTACTAATATTTTGGCCTTATAATCGCAAAAATAAATCTATTTCTTGTTGCAGAATTAAGCACACAGTCAGGATCTTCCGGTTCCGGTATCACGATGCCTCTTATTGCCAGGCTACCAGAACATGGTAAGATTCATTCAGAAACCGAAACAAAACAAAATCTGCCCGCTCAATAATGTGTCAACCTCGCGCTAATCGCTCGGTTATTGTACATCCTAAATACATTTTTGCATGGTCAAACCATTGACAACTGAAATGCATTTTCATATTGAAAGTATTATTGTACCTTATGTCTTTTTGTCGAAAATTTAATTTGTTTGTTTGAAATTTTCTTGTTGACGATTAAAACAAAAACTACGCATCAAGTACATATGAGATATATGAGAGAGCTCATGATCACGATCATGATCACATCATGATGAGGCAGAATTGTGATGTAAGAACGCAGTGGGCTCATGGGATCGTCCTGAAAGATGCTCCTCTGGAAGATGACGTTGTTCGTTGTCGCACTATATTTTCCAAATGAGATAGTAAATCTAGTTTTCCAAAGGGACATCAATCTCTCTATGAAGCTTAGTATGTGTGGATGAACCGTCAAGCATTCTAACGGACAGATGATAAGTCTATAAGAGTTTAAATGGACACCTTTCCGGGGGTCAATCCAGGCCATTGATAGGACGCTCTGATGGGCTGCTGCGTCTTTGCAGATGCCATTGTCGTTCAGGACAGCTAGAAAGGTCTTATACAGTGTTTATAAACAACTTATTGCTCCGTAATTCTCTGGGTTGGAAAAGTCGCCTTTTTCAGCAGGAGTATAGTGCATCCTAACACTAGTCACTGCGGAATTGGCAATTGCAACTTTAAATATGAGGTGAATATACGGGCCAGATGTTGGTGTGTCTTCTGATACTATTTTTTGAAAATGTAAACACAATCTCGTATGACAATAATCTCTAAGGACAATTTCCCAATGAAAAGCTTAGGATGATATTTGCTCTAAGAAAGGTACAGAATTCGTATTAGTTACACTCCTAACTATAGTTTTTACTTTAATTACTAAAGATGAAGATCTTCTTCGCTCTAGTCATATTCTCAATGGTTAGTCTTTATTCTATTGGTGATTATAATAATATAATACAATCATAGTTATTTAAAAAAATTTTTTTTTTGCTTTCAGCAAATCACAAATTGCCCGATTTAATCTGCATTCTATCCCAATTTCAATTTTTTGAAATGATTCCGGGTAATCCAGAATGTGTATTATAACGAGCAGAAAGATTATTTCCATGGCGCAAATTTACACGTGCCAACTGTGCACATCGAGCTGTCATTGTCACATATTATTGAAAATGGACAGGGTTATCTATGTCACATAGCAATGAGCTTATCTAATGTAACCTATTGTACCCTTGAATCTCGTCGTATCTGATGAGGCCATTTTCCGCCGTATAGGCATGTAATGCCGTATAGGAGATATCGCAAACTGAAAGCGTATCATACCATTAGCCATCATCGATTACCATTCGTGTGCATCTAAGAACCACTTTACAACGGCATGCTTAGACGAAGCATACGAAGCTCCGCAGTATGGTTCAGCGCCATTAAGGGCTTTTGTAGTCCCACTTTTTGCAAGCATATCTACTTTCTCGTTACCTTCAATGTTCTCATGTCCAGGAACCGAGATAAAGTTGACCCAGTTTTTATCTGAGACTTTGAGAACCTCTTGTGAGCATCTTCAGTCAAGTCTGGATGTAAACTCTCTCCATTGGATAGCTCTCAAAGTAGCTCGACTATCGGAGCATATGTAAATGAGGTGGTTACCAAATCCACGTTTACGATTCTGCTCTAACAGGTCTTAGTAGTCATGATTTCAGTTTGAAATACGATAGATTATTTGCCAAGTGCGATTGTTATCTCCGCACTAGGTTTCATCCGAAATGCTCCAGCTTCAGAGCCAAGGGAGTCTTTAGAACCGTCTGTACACAAGACGAGTCCTACCGTTGTAAATATATAGCTTCTCCTCTGTTTATCATGCCAGTCCTCCTTTTTCGGGAAGATCACCTTGAAGGGCTTTATGGACGAGCATTCTTTGAGTATGTTATCAGAGTGAATGCAAGGGATTTCATCCCCTAACAATATGCTCTTTACTAAACTATGTAGGTCAAGGAAAGCGGCATTTCTATGACCCTCTATTAGAGAAAGTCTCTATACCTCTGCTGTAGCCCTCTTTCTGATTAACAGGTGGCACACCTGAGATAGACTCCAATGGCGCTGTTGGGGCTGTTCTCATTGATCCAGTGATTGCCAGACGAAAGAGCCTTTGTAGGCACTTTAGCTGTTTCCTGAAACTAAAAAAACTGGTTTTTGGAACCCAGATCAATGGGTTTGAGTCTCCAGGCTAGTTGAGGGTCAGTGATGAATCCTAAATTCTCAGCTGATGAAATCTACACATGCACATATATTAGGGAAAAGTAGTGTAAGTGGCGTATTTTGTCTCAAATCCCATACACAGGGGTATGGCGGATGTAGCATTGCTGATATTTTTTCAAACAATATAAACATTGTAAAATGGAAATTAGACAATATAATGATTCTGGAGAGTGTTATGTGAGGAGCAGGCCCTCCAAGCATTTCCTTGTTACAAAGTTTTATTGGTTTGGGGTTCAAAGTATATAAGTTTTAAGTTCACGTCTGCTGAAAGCGCCACATTTTTCTTCAATACAGACCAATCAATCGTCAACGGTGAAATGCAGACAAACTCCTAATGCGCCACATCCCTGACAACATTTCTGTGTTCAAGGAAAATGCGGCACCCTCCTCGGCAACCTCAGCGGGCGTGTAGTGATACCACTAACTCAAAGCCAACAAGACTTTGTAAGAAGCAAATGCATGGAGGTTTGAATGGCCTGGTGAGGAATTCTTCGTTTGTGGATCGTAACATATCTCGAGCCGATAATCAAGTAACAACGTTTGCCCATATAGTAGAAAATGTGCGGTAAACCCTTCTTCAATTGGCCATCTGGAATACTACCAGTAATATTCCAGATCAGTCAATTGACATTTTATGATGAATGCGATTGTTATAAACAACTTCGCAATGTAGGTAAATTAAAAAGTTGTGTGCAGGATTCTAACAGAATCTCTTTAAAGCTTATTCCTGTTAATCAAAAATTCCTGGCAAGCTAAACCTAAACATTTTGGCCAGCATAATTTGAAATGGATGCGATCTATACTGGGAATCCACCTGCCGATAATATGCTTTAACATAAGATAGAAATGACCATCCAAAGGACATTTAGCTGAACTTTCCTCATGGGGTGTGAGGATTTATTCTTCATCCCC
Source organism: Andricus coriarius (assembly GCA_932066315.1). NCBI lineage: Eukaryota > Metazoa > Arthropoda > Insecta > Hymenoptera > Cynipidae > Andricus > Andricus coriarius. Next base: position 5,028 of record CAKNWT010333657.1, read on the forward strand.
TAATTCAAAGATCGAAAAATTTACCAAATCATTCAACCTTTTTTCGAATAACTCAATACATATCTGATAGCAAACGGACAATTGCGGGTTGACTGTTTTCGGATTTATTTGTTTTGTCTGTCTCCAAAAATGTCGACGCATGTGTTTATTAAAGCTTATTACTTTTTGCATAAAATTAATTATTAATTAATAATAAATGTTGCCATAAGGGATTCATGATATCCCAACATACAAATATTTCTTTTGAAACAAATGAATCCTTTATTCCTTCTTGCAGGATCAAGTTCACAATCCCAACTTAACCCTGATGACGATTGGCCTCGAGCGAACTTGCACCTAGGTCTTGCCACATCTCCATCTCCTTCCTCTGGGCGCATATATCTCGATCCTTCTTTTGTGGTATTTATACATCCCCTTAATGAACTTGGATTTTATCGGCTTATTCCCGTGAATTTTCCGGAAGTGAAATTCGAATATCGAAAATACACTTTTCATCTCAACACACCAGTTTTGCTCTGTTCAGATCCAAGAAGACATAAGTATGTGGAAATGCCAGCCAGAGAACAAATTGTGTTAGTAAATGCTGAAGATTGGGCTGTTGCAATATTGATGCCTAACGGTCAACACAGGGGAATGTATCATAAAAAAGGAACACGCCTTCGTTCTAAAGTAAACATACATGATCACACCGCTAAAGTAATGAATGAAAATGAAATCAATCGTTGTCTTGTAGGCCATCAACGCGCAGTACGTAGGTTTTTTACAGAAGAAAAATCAGACTACGATTCTCTACAGAGAAGCTTCTAGAAGCAGTGTGAAAATTGTATTCTAGTATCCCATTCAAAAATATTGTTATAATGTTATAATTTGAACATTTGTCTCTTAAAAATTAATAAAACACATACATCGATTTTCTTTTTAGAAGGGCTGGATTATTTTTAATTTGGTCTTAAATTGTTCGCTGGATGCCAGAAAACTGTAAACAATAACAAAATCGCATTTGACGAATATTTTAGGTGAAAATCAATTCAGCCTCAACATTTTGGGTTGATTGAATATTCCACCCTGTCGACGTTATAACTTCCACGAATCGACATCATTAACAAGATACAAAATTCTAAATTAAATTAACAATACTACAAAAAATACAAAAATTATTCTATAGAATCATATAAAATCGGATTTTGCGAAAACATATTCATTATAGAAATGTAGTATCTTCTTTTGGAAATAACCTGTCATTAAAAAAGAAAATAAATCTTTTTTCCTTGATTAGTACAGGTGGTTAACGCTCGATAGGTAGGTTCAATTTTCCTTCTTCTAATTTCACAATATTTTAGTTGTTTATCTATGAATCTTTATTTATTTACCTATTTTGTTATTTTATCTTGAAGTTAATTTTATTTGATGAGGAAAATGGAATTTGGTGATATTGGACGGTTAGGCTTACTTCTTGTTTAGGAAAAAGGATTAAAATTGCATCAGGGGAGAATTCAAAATGTAAAATAGTCATATGGAAGGATTTGCATGTTTATAATAAAAAACCTAATAGTCACTTGTTATTTTCAATAATAGAAGGGTAGCTTCTGGCGCTTTTTTAATGTTACAAACGATTTTCGAGCCACCTGTCTATAATAATAAGTCCAATTCAACAATTAGAAAGTTTTAATCTCGTTGTTCATTTAACAAAGCAATCCAAGGCATCATGCACTACACTGTAAAAAAATTTGCGAAGGAAGTTTCCCCAAAATCGTGTGAAAGTAAAATACACCAAAATTCGGGAATTTTCCTACTCCGCCTTAGGGAAAATTCCCTAAAATAATTTGTGAAATTTCACAAAAGAAATGTTGGAATTTTCCCCAAAACAGATGCGGCAAAATTCCCTGCATTTTGGTGGAATCTTACTAAAAATGTAGGGAACTTTTCCTAAGGCTTAGTAGGGATAATTTACTAAATTCATCGCTTTACGTGGACTGCTCTCTTAAATACGCGACTAGTCGTTTCTGTTGTGAAAGAGGCATAATGTCGCGCCCGGGCAAAATTGCATTTTGATTTGCACGACAACATTTTATGAAAGGAAATCTTTTAGATGACATTAATAAATATTTTCTCCAAAAAAATGTGTAAAATTATTGAAAACGAAAATGTGGATTTTTCCCTACTGAAAAGTGGGGGAAATTCCCGAAATTTTAAACAGTGTATATCAGGAGGTGCTCTAGTTGTAATATGGAATCCTGGGAAATCATTTAATATAGATTTGCAACTGATTATATTTTCCCTGCTTAATTCTTCTTTTCGTTGTCCTTCAGCTGCTTCTATTTCGGCAACCTGTAAATCGGGCTTTTTGGGTTCCTCAAAATACCAGTATTCTCTTCAGTCATCGTTCAAATTTCTTCTAAAGTGGCCTTACACTGGACCAGAGGAAATGTTAAACCTCAGTTGCACATTTTTCAGATCATCGACAAGGGGTTTCAGTATTCTGTTCATGCCATATTTTTTAATGTGGGAGTCCCCAACAATCTCGAATAAGTTGAGAATTATACTCCGGTGAAACTTCAACATACTGCATTTATATGATTCCCATTTTTTGTCTGCCTGCTTTTGAACTAGCCGAATCACATACGTCCACTTCATCGAAGCCAATTATCACTCGATTTGCGTCTGGATTTTGCGAAAAAAATTGTTGGTTGAAATAAAACGATCCGCCTTTCTCAGAACAGAGAGTGTCTGGTCTTATTTTCCTAGCTGCTCTGGATTCATCAACAATTCGAACAAATGATTCACTTTCAAACCACATCTCAAGCACATGATTAAACCCACTTATTAAAAGCATTTTCTAATAGCAAATAGAAATTACATTCATTCAAATTAAATAAACAGCAAGAAAGTGGGCATCACGATTACTGTGGTAAAGAACAAGATGACGAAATGGATGTAATTAATTTCTGAATTTAGGATGTTGTCATGAGATTTGAGAGTTGAAATAAATTCTCTAATTTTTAATTCACCACTGATGTGTGAAGGAATCAAGCCGGATCTCCTGCAACGTAAGAGAAAGATTCGTTGATTGATAAGAGTAGCTTTTTTTCTTTTTGATATTTAACCGTTCGTTGAGAAGCAAAGAATAACCATGTCCAAAGAAAAAGGAAACCACTGCGAAGGATTCCCATATTTTGATATAATGTTCAAAATTCCACATATTAGTAACGTTCTGCGTTTAGTCTCGACCTTTTTGGCATTAAAGAGCGAAACAAGTCATGGAAATGAAGGTCCAAATAAAGGTTGAAATAATTTTTTTTCAATCGTTTCTGTCGGACGTAATTGCGACTTTGGGCGTTTTCAGTTTGTGGAATTCGTGTTATTCTTTCGAAATTTGTAATGCTTCTGACACTATACAATTTTTTCATGTAAAATATGGCTCTTTCAAAAACGTACATGATTGTATGAACAGTGGTGTAAGTTTTAACGAACTTAGCAAATAATTTTTTTCGTTGTATCTGACTTGAGTTAGAGAAGCCCAATTACGTACAACAATAATGTATCAACACGATTTCCGAAGGACAAGCTTGAGACAATATTTGCTCAAATGAAGGAACCTAATACGTATTGGTTAAACTGCTGTCTACAGTATTTGATCTAATTGGAAAAAATGGAGATCGTTGATACTCTGCTCCTATTCTTAGCGGTTATTCTTAATTCTATTGGTAAATATAATAATATAATACATTTATAATTATTTTAAGACATTTGCAAGCTTTCTGAAAATAATAAATATTGTCCAAATTAATTCACATTCGATCCCAATTGCTATTTTTTTCAAACTCTATCTGCCCTTGTCCACAAAGAGTAGGAATTGAATCTGAGTTGATTCCGGAAAAATCCGAAATGTGTGTGTTGTAGCTTCCAACTATGCATTATGAAATTTAGAAGTCCACATATGTTAAGGACACGTGGCATATCGTGACGTACGTTGACTCAAATGCCTTATAAATTATGATTGAAATGTTATTTAAATGTGTGCATTTTTCAAGATGAATCTCATATTATCAGGGAACATATCTTAATACTCAAAACCGAATTTTAAATACCTCATTATTTAACACTTAATTAATTTATGGGTGCTGCATTTCAAGCGGTTTGCCTCATACACAGATGTATGATGGACGTCGTATTGCTGTAATTTTTTAAAACAATATGAGCACTGTAGAATCAAAATTCGACAAGATAATAATTCTGAAGCGTGCAAGCTGAGGAACAGGCCCTCCAAGAATCTGCTTGTTACAAAGTTTCCTTGGTTTTGGGTAGGAAGTATCAGCTCTCGTCTACTGGGGACGCCACATAATCCGTCAACCCAGACGAGAGCTTGTCTGTCCTCAAGGAGAATGTGGCGCCCTCAATGGACTTATACTGATACTTTTTACCTAAAACCAACAAAACTTTATAATAATCAAATGCTTGGAGGCTTGGAGGGCCTGATGAGGAGCTCTTTTTTTGTGAAATGTGACCTTTCTTCTGTCAGCCACAAGCAGCAAAGCACATAGTTAGCAACATCAACTATTTGGTTAAGAATCTCAAAAAGGTTATTTTTATATAACTTTGAACACAAATAACAAAAAACTTTTAAACACATCTTGTGAGTTTTATGCGGGTTAAATAAGTTTCGCGGTGAAGAGAATTTTTTTCATAAAATTAAATTTTCAAATGTTCCCAGCAAACAACAACTGAGATAAGAAGAAAATTTAAATTATCATTAACGAATGATTTTTGAAGAAAAAAAGGTGGGGGTTTCCAGAAAATATTTTTTCATGTTTAGAAAGTTTAATGAAAAAAATGAAAAAGGTTTTCTGAAAAACCACACCTTTTTTATTCTTCCAAATATTTTTGAAAAGTTCCTGCTAATGGTGAAAAGTTCCTGCATATAATGTTTGAAGTTTTCTCGTAAACGATGTAAGATATCGCAAAAGAGCATGAGGTATTTTCCATGCAACCTTTTTGGACGAGCAAACTTTTATGTGAAAATTTTTTTTTATCTGTCGTTGCATGCCACAAAAAATATAAAAGTTGGATTTTATAAAAAGTAATTCTCTTGACCACAAAAGTTATTTAGCCCGCATAAAACTCACAAGATGTCTTCGAATGTACAAATTGAACAATACATTGACCGAAAATATAAGTGTGGATTTTTTTAGAAAATCGACCTTTAATATTATCACAAAAACCGCCGCCATTTGGTTAATTATTAACCTTCTTTAAATTTTTCGATGACTTTCAAAAGAAGAAAACGCACGCTATCGAAATCAAAAATAAAATGATAAATATCTCGATTAGGTAAAAAGTTATAGAAGATTAAATTAAAATTGGGAGTTTTTCAAAAACCAATGCAGAAAATTCAAATGCGCATAACTTTGTAGAAAATATTT
>CAKNWT010333659.1:0-15279 GCA_932066315.1 Andricus coriarius
TTTCACTCGCAAAATACACTTTTCTCGTATCAAGTTGTTAGTTGAGCGTATACTTTAAAAAATGAATAACAAAAATTATAGAGTAGCTTTGGAATGAATGAAAACTTTGGTTGACGAAAGGCATGCATCCAGTGAAGGTAAAGGTAAAGCTTCACGCGTGAAATGCAGTCTAGGTGTTCGAAATGCTAGTGAGGTGAATGATCTTAAGAAAAGAGAATTGCGAGAAATATTTTGCGTAAGGAAGCCAGATATTGTATGTGTACTCGAAACAAAGAAAGAAGGAAAGCGAAATTAGAATAGAAAATGGTTTAGAATCAAAGTGGGTATCAGAAGAATATGGATCATAGTGTGTTACGCCTCAGTTGATGGTAAAAAAAGTGATCTAAAAGACGCCATCTGTGTTATTTTAAATTATACTATAGGCACTTGTGATAACGCAAAAAGAATCAATCTACTAGGAGATATGACACTATGATTGATTTGTTTATTGCGGATGAGAGACTGAGAGAGCAAGTAAGAGGTACAAGGGCAATGGGAGGTTCCTAATGTGTGCACAGATCATTTTAGTTTCAGAAATTGACTTAGGTCAAGGATGAAGAAGAACAAAAACTAAAAAAACAAAACCGACGGAAAATCAAGATAGAGAATTAACGAAAACTAGAAGAGCTAATAGAACTTACAAATAAGATAAATGAATGTCTAGGTGGAACAACATGGGAGATGATAATGAACAATGGCCATATCGCGTTTGTTGTTTCTATTGGTGCTCGAAGAACATTTCCGAGGTTCGTCTTAGGCAGAGAATAGCTTGGTGTTGGTTCTACGTGTCTGAACTCAAGTAAAGCATGACCAAACTTCCGCTCAAGGTGATGTGGTTTTTCCGGGATGCCACTGTTTACAACATCGTTATTTATGTCCGGGTGTGGTTCTAGTGGATCTGGTATCTGATGTATATTTTTCGTAGTACCTGTACCTTCAGCTCGAATCAGTTCTTTGTTCTCCACATCTCCTAAGGGGAGTTCGTCAATAGAAAGCTGCTGTTCCACTTCCATTTTGATGGCGGCTGTTTCAACAGCCGAAAGCAATCTGTTTAAAGATATTGAGCGTTTTTGGGCTCCTATATTCTGCTAATTTATTCTTGTGGCTAGCTCTGGGTACTTAAGTAAGAAGAGTCGATGATTGTCTCTCCTCACACTTCGCCCACCTTTTTATGTCGAAAAATAAAGGTACATAACGCTTTTGTTAATCTGGTATTTCCATTTTAACCGCCTTCTCTGTTGCTGGATCAATGTTCACGCCGAAAAAACTCTGGACGATGCAGCACGTGTTCAGCAATAATGCCATCTGAATTAGATGTCGCGAATTTCGAGCTCCCAGCTCTTCCAAGATTTGTACGCACCTCGCATGAACGTTCCCAGAAGATTAGATCACGACCGGGAGGATGGTGACCTTGTTCACCTTCCATATGCTTTGAATTCATCTTTACTTTCTTTAATTAATTTGTTCAATTTCCTGTTTTTGTCTCTATAATCACTTTCAAGTATATTTCTCTCCTCGTCGCTAAGGCCTCCAATGCTCAACTCTCTTAGATGCGCTTGCTTCTTTTTACGAACGGCTACGCGGATTTCACCAATTCAGCACGCATCACCAGATATTCTTCCTACATCCGCAGTACCACACACTTCAGTCGCACTCCTTACAATGATATTTCGGAGGATAATCCATGCGCCCTCTATATTGTCCTATCTATGTGTTTGTATATCTTCTTCTGAAAATTTATTTGCACTTCCCGTTCCTGTCAACACACAATCTTGATTTGCGTCTGCTTGGTCTATTTCGTTCGCTTTCATCTCCATCCTTGTCCTAAGTTCATTTTTGAGACTGGGAGGTAGCGATTCGTTTTGCATTCAGAAAACCATCAGAACCATCATAAATGTCCATAAATTTAATAAATTTCCGTGAATTTCTGGAGGATTATAAAAATTTATAAATTTCTATTACCTTTTTTCTTAGGCTCTTCCGAATTTATAAGACGCACTTTTATTTTCGGGGCTGAACCTTTTTTATGGAAATGAATTGAATTGTTCGTATACGGAAAAATAATTAAAACACAGTCTCGCAAGAATGGACCAAGTAAATAAGTTTATATTTCATTTTTCATCAGTGAAATACTCAACTTCTTCCTTTGACGGAGACTATCAACCTGGAACTCGAGAGACTTGTCTGCCGATTTGTTGCGCAGTTTTTATTTGATATTCATTATATTCCATGAAAAGAAATATAGGAGAACACGAACGAAAGAAATGACAAAAATGTTTGCCCTGATTCCATTTATGAATTAGAAAATATTTATCGGAGCATAAGAAAGTATTTCTCATGAAAGCATAAATTACAATTAGAATTCACCCAAAAAAGTACTACACCCTCCCTGATGAACCAAACAGTCCAATTTTCTATGATACTATCAAAGTTTTAACAAGACAGTTGAACCTTGAAGTCTAGAGTACACTTTCTTTAAAATATTAGCGTTCATCATTGCATTTTTGCTAAAATTTTATAGTAATGGAAACAGAGTAGTAATTTCTAAAAAAATGTTGGCAGTAATCATTCTTATTGAGTTTCAGAGACTACACGAAGTTTTCAAGATTTTGTAGGATTTTAATATATTTCTTTAGATTGCAAGAGATTTTGAAGAATTTCATGAGAATCCAAAATTTTTAAGGAACTTCAGTATATTCAAAGTGATTTACAAATATTCCAAAGCAGCCGATGAAATAAGCTATCCAATGTATTGAATTTAGTCTAAGACTCTTGGAAGGACAACAAAATGGTATAAAAATTGATAGCCTTCTCTTTTAAAGGAATAATTCAAAGATAGTTTAATGATAATAAAGTGTGTCCGGCCTCCGCAAATATGCTAGATAAATTATTATTCTGGGTGGTGTCGTGATCATTTTAATACCGTACATATGTACAGTAATAATTGCTATAACGCGAAGCATGAGGAGAACGTGTGTTGAAAAAAAATTGCATTTCTTTGAAATCTTTCTGCTCAATGAGGGCAAAACCGAACTAGATGTCTTTGAATCCTTCAAAATAAAAAATGTTTATAATTCATTTTATTGGTTTCGGATAATTCAGGTTCCTGAATGAACGAGTATTTTGGATTTATCTATACAAATAAATAAGTTCAACATTTCAGCACTAAAAATATGTATATTTGTACACAAATAGGATTTTCATTTTATAAATGGAAACGTTGCTCAGGGGTATGCGTTAGCTTAAAATAAAGTCAGACAATGTTAATAGTAAAATCTGTGATTTTCTAACATACTGCACATGATCCAAAATTTATTTTAAGCTAAGCGTTAAGAAGACCGTCACATTTATGTGATTGATAACTCTATGTAGAGTGCGTGAATCTTTTCAATGCTGATTCCAAACGGTATATTTTCCAGTGTTCAGTTTTACATTTTCTTAAATTGAATTATTGATATACCAGACTGTGATTTACAAACTCTACTTTAAAACAATTTATGATTTTCCTATTGCGGCCTGCTGGAATTTCCTCAATTTCATTTTTTGTCAATGGTGTAATCTTGCCACTTTTCATGTTTATTTTTGCCCGTCCTCTACCATTACAGCGACCCTTAGATGAATGTATTCCAGAAAAAAAACTAGGGGTCTCCAGTATTGCAAAGATGTCACCATGGGTTGTTGATAATACAATTTGCTCTTGGGTTGGCATGGGCATATATACATTATGACCGTCACGTAAAAAAATTGGCTTTTCCGCAGGAAAAGTGTATTTTTGAAGCCCGAATACCCGAAGCGGATTCGATAAGGAAGTAAGCCGAATAAATTCAAGATGGTCAAGTTTATATTGATGATCGAAAGAATAATCAATCTTGGTAGGTGGATAAATAAACCTGGCAGGAGGAGATCTGGATCTGATACAAACGGGAGGCTGGGCAGGAGAAGGAGACCTGGCCAGATAATAAGGTCTAGCTGGATCAGGGGACCTGTTAGGAAAAAGGTGTCTGTCTGATGAAGAAGAAGATTCACGACGAGGAACACCAGGAATAGGCTCACCATTAGGTAAGCACTCAAACTGGAAACTTAAATCTGCAAGAAAATAAAGAAGATTCATTTTGTTTAAGAATGTTTGTGTATCACGTAAAATTTTCGAGGCAAGAGTCAGATCAATGAGGGAATATTGTACTGGAAAACTGATTAAAAGCTGGTCCCGCAATATTCAGTGAATTCATAAATTGTGATACCCTTGGATTACATTGGACAAATTGTTATTTGCGGAACAATCAGCCTAATTTCCTCTTGTACCAGAAGGATGCTTCATGACACAAATAGAATTTCATCTTATTTCTATTTGTTTACAAAAGAATCTTTTGCAGCAAACGCTACCCTTTCGTACCAAGTACATTTTTTTTATCTGAGTAGACAGTTAACAAACGTTTTCAGAATTATATATAGTACACATTGTAGTGCTATATTTACCAATAGAATTAAAGATGACCGCCAAGCTACAGACCAGATTATAAACGATCGCCATTTTGTTGAATTTGTGGAAAAACGGATAATTTTTTTCGTGAAGAATATAGTTAACAATGTATCAAACGAATATTTCCGTGCTTCATCAGCGTATATATGCAGTATCTTAATCTGTATCTGATAAGATTATCGTTCTGAGATTATATTTTTATTTCGAAATTCATTTCAAGGAAAAAAATTCCATTACGTCGATCGAATTTAGATTAAAAAAAACTAACCAATTTTTGAAAATAGCGCTTTGATAAGAACTGACACTTGATCAGAAACTTTATAAAAATTGAAAATGGTATTTTTCAAATGATAAATGATTATTTCTCATAAAAAAAACTTCGAATATCGAAAAATATAATTAATTGAAAAAGTTTATCTTTGACCTAAATCCTGATTCTCATCGCTTACATAACCCGGTACTGCTCTTAATTACGTGACGATATTATTTCATTTTGATAACGAAATTATATTACCCAAATATGATATGGGAGTCATTTTACTTTTAACCTGCTAAACATTTAAACTATTTGAACTATTTAAAATACGTATTATTGATATGCTCAAAATTGAAAGTCTTACTTCAAAATACATTGAGCTACGGCTGTGTGTTCAAATCTAATTTCAAACTATTTTGCAGCGTTTTACTAAATTATAACACATTTCTTATCGGATTTTCAAGATTGCATGGGCTTATAAAATATGTTATCAACCGTTAAAAACTAGTTAATAATTTTATCTCTAGTTTAAAGCATTCACGTGTTATTAAAGGAACAATTTTCCGTATAAAAAGGACAGAATTGAGTCTGGGACTGTTGATCGGGCACGAAAATTTTATAAAAATTGAAAGCCCAAGACGGTAGCGTTTTCTTTACGTCATGTCTTTCTGCACTTGTTTTCTGCATGCAAAAGTAATTCCATAATGAGCCAGTCGAAATCGTAGCAATGTTTTTGATGAAAGTAGATTTTACTGTGTTCTAGAGATTACGACGATACGTACAGATCGTATTCATCTGGCAGCGGAATTGACCACGATATCACCGAGATCAATGGTACGAGAGGCAATCAAGTATAAACGAGAATTTTGCTGCCATGCCCACGAAAATTCAACTTGCCTGGCAATACTCTTAGGTGGTGTTAGTGGAGTCCCTAACAAGGGAAAACTAGCATTATTGCATTGTTCAGTTAGTACAATAGTTCCAAGCAAGATAGCGAGAAAGCCTAATTTTTTGTTGCATACAAATTTTTCTACAAGACAAGAATATCTTGAAAATTCGGCCCATCTTCGGCGCCGCCGGACGAATTTGACGGATGCTAACGTTGGCGCTGATGAAGACATTTTAATGTCTTACCATCCTGTAAAAATCCATAGCATTGTTACTAAACTAAATATTACGTACGGCAGGATCCAAAAAATAATCAGGGATACCAGTGTATCTATCAGTGATCTATTAGTTACACGTAGACCATTAAGAGGTTGATGAGGACCCCCTGGAACATCCGCCTTATGGTCCAGATTTGAGTCCCTGCAAATTGCATTTATTTGAACCGATGAGAAAGGCACTTAGAAAGCAGCGTTTTGCTGACGACGCTGGCGAGGCGTTCCTGTAAAAGTGGCTAACGACCCGTCCACGTTTATTTTACGACAATGGGAACAAATTCTCGTTTATATTTTATTGCACCTCGTATTTAATCTACCATATCTTTGGAGGCCTGTTGGACATCTAATAGAAACAGAGAAGTCGTCGTGTTTACAGTGTGTGTTCTTATGCGACTATACGTCATTATAGAGGTTGTTAGCCATGAGGAAAGGAACCTTAGAGTTAAAAAATCCGTTTTGAGGTGTTTGATACTGGCAATAGTTTTTGAATCTCTATTGAATTGTCTATTTCGACGCGTGCGGACGACTCAAGAAAATGGACCCCCACCACTACCCGAGTGTCCAACTTCAACCGTGTATTCAACCGCATCTACTGGAAAACTTGTCTGCTAACCCTAAGGTTCCTTGCCTTGCGCACTTCACAAAAAACATATTATTTTAAACCTATTTTTGTATTGAAAAATCTGTTAAAACAAACGCGTGTTTTATTTTAATCTCGATCACAAATTCGGGTTCATCGGCGAAAAATACATCGATATAGTCTTTGTTGGTCCGCTGGGCGAAAAAGTTTGCTGTGTGGGAGACGCTGCATGGAGAACAATATCGTAAAACCTTGCCGAAAAACTTTTACAGAAAACATGTCATCGAAAAATACAAGCTAGTTCGGAAATTCTGATAAGGAATAAACCAGAAGAATAACCAAGCTAATCCCCTGACGGCGGTGGTGGTGGACACGATCTACCCCGACTCACTGCTCACTGCGGAGAAGCTTAACCTCTTAAGGAAGGCCACCTGGAGCGGGCTCGAAAGAGTGCTCCCAGATCAATGGCCAAAATTCGAGACTTTTTTTGTAGGGGAAGCGTCTTTGTAATTGTCGCAGCCAACCCACCGGCTAAAGCATAGCTACGTAATACAGTATTGGAGACAAGGCTCTGAGAAGGCACAGACCTAAAAGTATACAGGTTTGAGTTGCTCCAAAAGATGGAGAGGGCTACTGCGTGGTTCCCGAGTGTGGTGAAATACCCATCTGTGGTCGTTTGTTGATTAGAGGGATTAAACCTTTCATTAAGGTCAGCTACCTAGCGATAGGAGAAGCCTATCGGGACACTGAACGACCGGGAGTAGACATAAAATGAATGTTCGTGGCTTAACCATTTCCCAAATTAACTTGCATTACACCAAGGGCGCCTTTGCGGTCAAACCGCCTTGGGGTCCCTGTAAGGAAAACCAGCCCCCGCCCTAATCCCCTTATGGTATGTCGAACTAAGATAGGTTCCTTGATTAGCATTGGGCCCAGAAGACTAAAAAGAAACTTTTCTATGTGTTTTTCGCGCTGAATCTGAATTTGTGATCGAGATTGAAAAAACATCGCTTTTCTTTGCATATTTTTCAATGCGAAAATAGCCAAAAAACTGGGTTTTTTCAGGTTAGAAAAAAATCCGAGGGTGATGGTGGAATTCTGACCCTGGATTCTGATTCAGCGACTAAAAATTCATGGGATGTGACTAATCTAGTTTCAGTTTTGTAAACATATTTATAGTACGTGTTGAATGCATCATATTAGTTTTAAAATTTTCATTTTGGTGAGACTTTTAGCTATAGTTTAAAAAAAATTTATCATATACGTTAATTAGATCCAGGAAGTGTAGGCTTTGAGGGTTAAAGGTAGTTCAGTCATAATAAACTGAGTCGGACATTTTCAAATATGGTAGACCAATTATTATTGATCTCGGTGGTATCGTGGTTCAAAAATAAGCCATTATTTATTAAAATCTAAATAGTGTTTAAAAATTTGCGAGAAGCGACGGTGCCAAAAAATTAATAAAAAAACTGACTGTTGAAACATGAAGGCAGCGATTTTGCATGTTGCCAATACATGATATGATCTCCTTGTCAAGGGCTAAATGGTACCAGGCTAATCAACTCCTTGAATACCGTGACGTCAAAAAGGAGGTTAGTTAACTGAGACTTTTGGATACCAGATCGAACTCCTTAGTATGTAGAACTTTTTCTAGCAAACGGACTCATGCATAAGGTATTCTTTATTTCTCTAGGTATTCGTAGGACAAACATGGCCTACAAAAACAAAATAACTAAAAAAAACTAAGGCCCGGAGCCCTCATGCAACATAAAAATCAATGACAACAGAGAAGTTGTCTCGGTTGAAAAAAATATTACTGGGCTCTCTGTTTAGCAAAAAAAACCGTAGGCGTGCCCAGAAATTTAAAGCCTGTACAGCGCGACGCTCGAAGAATAGCGAAGGCTTCTTACAAGGAGTCTCGGATATTGCAGCATCATCTGTAGCAACTACTCCTGCTCGCTCTACTGGTATGAGGGGGAAGGACTCTAAGAGACGTCTAGAATGAGTCTATTAAAGTCTGAGATGAGAATCTTAGGGATGAAGATAAACTTGCATCATAGCGAAGGCATTTTATCAGTACTGTCGAGGCGTTTGGTAGTAGTACGGGCTCGGATGGCCCATGTGGATTCATATTGATTTGGCAGTGCGAAAAAGCATCAAGGGAATGGATGCGATTTTGGCTACTAAGCCCTGATCAATGAACGAAAACCATATACTGCGGCAAAGCAATATCAACGAAAGAGGCTGGGATTTGATTCAAAGCCTAGCTGGTACTAAGCTGGAGATCCCTTATCGTGGTGATAATCCCACATTCTAGAATAAATACAGAAGTGAGGTTCTCGATTTGACTCTATGCTTGGAAAAACTGAGGAGCAAGATAGTGGGCTGGAAGTCTCCGACGAGGAGTCTCTCCTCAACCAGAAATATAATATATCGTGTTTCCGTTAGCTCTAGGTAGGGTAGCGGTGTCAAATATCCGAAACGCCAGGGATATACTTTGCGACTCATATAAATAGGAACTCAAAGGCAGACTTGGGAAGTTCCTGAAAAGATAAGGTACCATAGATGAGTTAGAGCATGCCGCGGATTTTCTGCGAAGGGCTCTGATAATGTCATGTGAGAACGATTGCCCTACCAGTACCAGTTTCAATGGTAGCTCTAACAAAGAATCTAGAGGCGACTAATGATACCTTTAACTGTCGTGGCCACCTTGCAATAACAACAGCGGTAAAAAATGAACTCCAATTTTTGACCTAGTACACCACCATCGCAACACAAATTTAAACATCGCATTAAAATAATTTATAACATCCTGACCTAATTAGACACTTAACTTAGTACTTGACTGATGATGAGAAACCGGGTTCACCCAAAAACAAGTTGAGAAAAGATAATATTCGTAACCAGCCCCTCAAAATACGTTAGAGTACATGATTTTATCACTCTATTAACGTTTTACCACATGCATTGCACAGCAATTACATGTCAACCACGTTAACTTTACTCTTATCCTTTTCTCGATAGCTCCAGGTCTGGCTATAGTAAAGCATCGTGGGTGCGAGTTCCGATTTATATATTACAATTTTAACATTATTTCTTATATTTCTACTTTTCTTAATTGGCTCCCACGCTGCTGATAACGCTCCTGTCCTAGTTTATATGCCTGGCTATATCTCATTATATATTTCCGTCAGTAATTAATAAAATACCACGATACACGTAATTATTAACATGTGCTATCCTCTGATCGTCTAGGGCAATGTTGTGTACCCTTTTCTCACAATTTCCTTCAAACACCATAATTTTTGTTTTATTCACGATCATCTTAAGGCCCATGTTCTTAGTGTTAGTATTCAGGCTACTCAACATTCTCTGCAAGCCTTTGATAGACTCTGCCATTAGAAACGTATCACCTGCAGACTCTAGCCCACTCACGTTGACTGTACACTTTATTCGTCAAAAATGGCCATCCTTAAATAGTTATCCTTGAATATACTAAACAGCCAAGAAAAAATAATGCATCCTCGCATAACTCCTTGCCTAATGTCGAACTAGTCACTCAGTTGACCATTTCGCTTTGCTAGCTGCATAAATGGTTTTTATTACTTTTAGGAGGCATCCGTTGACTTCTTTTTCTTTGAGGACTTCCCAAAGCTCACTTCTATCTATTTTTTAAACGCTTTTCCTAGGTCAAGAAATGCATAGAAAACTTTTTTCTTTACCCTGAAATTTTTTTTCTGTGATCTGACTCAAACTAAATAAGTGATCTGCACAAGATGTTCCGCGCATGAATCCACATTGCAATCATCAGATCTTTTCCTTTGATATTTTCATTACTTTACGAATAACAATTTTTCAATAAATTTTGCTTACGATACTTAGGAAGCTGTTACCTCTACAATTAGTACAGCTGTTCTTATATTCCTTTCTTTGTAGATTGGGACGATAATCGCCTTTTTCCAATCATCTGGAACTTCCTCCATCTCAGCGCGATAGAATCTTTAAACTGGGTTTTCCAACTTATCTTCCTCTATTTCGCAGTTTTGCTGATGTATAGCTTTACCTCGTAATAATTCCTTGCAAAAGTCCCTATAACTAATTTTACTTCGTCCGTATCCCATATCATCTCATATTTTTTATTCCTAATTCCGACTAAATCAGTACTACTACGCGGATTTCATTATTCCACCAAGCATGCCCACTAATTCTTCCTAAAACCGCAGTATCACACACTTCAGTTGCACCCCTAGAAATGATTTCCTGGAACACTGTTTTTGCACCCTCTGTATTTTTATTGCGTATTATCATCTCCCAAGATGTCCCATCTAGGCGTTCGTTTCTCTTATTTAGAAATTCTATTTGCACTTCCGGTTTCTGTAAATTTGATATATGTATCATCTCACGGTTGTGAAACGTGGCCAAGAGTGTGATTTACCGCGGTACTACTGGGAGCCGGTGTTATTTTTGGAAGGTAGTTGCTCCCAGTGAGACACTGCGGTGATTCTTTAACCTGTTTGACATTATAAACTTTGATTTATCGCAGTTTTTAAGCATTGACAAATTACAAGTGCCTTAATATTTATATACTTTTTTCAATATGAACGCAGCTAATACACAGATCGTCTATTTACGTTGATGAAACCTCGAAAACTGCGTACTTTTGTCAAAATACAAGTACGCCACCAGTCAGATCTGCAATATTTGCATTCTTTCAGCTGTTGAGCAGAGGTGCCCACATTTGGAGAGTGCCCGCAACTTGTGACTCTTCCCTATATATATTTCTGCTTCCTCTTTTTAATTATCTTTCTCCTTCATCCCTGACTAAAGTCAATTTTTGAGACTAGGAGGTAATCACATATTCCACATTCATAACCCCTCATAACCCTTGTATCTGCTACTAACTCGCGCAGTCTCTAATTCCATAGTATCATTTGAAGTATCCCAGAAGGCGTCTTTTGCTTCACTTATTTTACCATTAACTAGGGCGTCGTAATACATTCTCTTATGATTCTCACTTTCATTCTAGCCCACAATAATCGGGAATATACATTTATACTATTGAAATGCTGTTTTGATGCTTTATTCATAATCAACTCGAATCCTTGACAACGATTAGATTCACGTTCTACTGCTTACCAAAGTACGAAGCCTTTTTTTGTCTCCCCATCTTTTGTCAATCTACTGTAATTGTCTTTCGTTGAGATCATTCAACCCTCCAGCATTCCAAACACCCAGTCTCCATCCATCGCCTGAAACTTTTTCGGATGCATGCTTTTCGTTAACCAGAGCTAAAATTCATTCCGAGGCTACCCTATCGTTTGTATCATTCAAAACTTTTCTCATAATTACAAAATTTTAGCACCAGAGCCGCATTTCTTAGTGCTTCTTATTTATTATCCCAAATTTTAAACTCGATGTGGGCATTCGTGTGAAAATATGTTTACAAATAATGAAAGTTTTGGTCAGGTAGGAAGCCGGACACGTGACCCACTCGTCACATGGCCTTAAAGTATACGCTCAACTACCAAATTGATCCGAGAAATGCATTTTGCGTTCAAAAATCACGTCCCAAATAATTAGTCAAGTCGACGACATGTGATGGGCATAAGGATAGAACTAGAACGAAAAGTGACATTGTTGGCTTGTGTTGCATACTGAGCAACGCACCAGCCTTCAGCAGTTTATCAATAGATAAGAAATTGTGAACATTTTTCCTAACTTTCCAAAAATTTCACCAAGTTTCATATGTTCCAATAAATATCATAGGTTCCTAAGTTTTAGAAGTTTGCATAATTTTCTATAAGTTTTCATGAATTTCCAGTAATTCCGTACATACTTCAACTTTTGCAAATTTCCCTGAATTACATAACGTTCCATGAATTTTCAGAAATTTCAACACACTTAATAAATTTTTGCGATTTCTTATAAATTTCCGCAAATCTAAAAACTTGAAAATCATCATTACCTTTTTGTTTTGTTTAGGAATATTAAAATTTCAGTAATAGCAAATTAAATCAGGAATCAGATTTAAATGGATTCAAATAATAGTTCAGTAGAAGAAATTGGACTTAGTACCGAATTTAAATTAAATCAAGCGGTTATTCTCCTCCATTCTAGCTAAGAATAATTCCTGAAATATTTGGGAAATTCCATTTTATAAGGAATACTCATATCTTTATTGGTGAGTAGGGAAATAATCATAAACTACTGGAAATGTTCCAAATTTTGCACAGTTTGTCAGGCCTCACGAATTTTATTTTTATAATGGATTTGATGACTGATTATAACAATTAATTTTTCAAAGCATAGCAAACTTTTTTCCAGAGCATGGTTTTCCGCAGGAAAACTAGCTTGAAAAGAGATCTGAGATAAAACACTTTTTTACTCACTAATTACATTGAAAAATCTGAAAATAATGTGACAAGTTTTCGTAAAAGATTTGAAATAAAAAATTTTGTAACATATTTGAATGTTTTAGGAAAAATTCAGGTTATTAGATAAGCTAATTAAACATTTTATATAAGGAATAATAAATTAAACATCTTGGAGCTAAAAGCTTTACATTTGTAAATCTTTATAGATTTTTACTTGCTATGTGCTAGGAATTCATATTTTCAAAATAAATTTTAGAAGATTTTTAAACAAAATGCTTTTGCAAAAAAGATAAAATCTTACATAAATGAAAATAGAGCACGCCACTAAATCCTCGAATTGCTGTACTTTTTCAATTTTTGGCTTAGCTATAATTATTGTTACGAAAAAACTAAAAATTATCGTTTAAAACTTCTCTTTCAAGATTGCTAAAAGCATGCATGCCCTACTTGAACGTCTCTAAAGAAGAGATGTGTCATGAAAATATCGAATGCATTGATATCGCTTTTTTTAATGCTAAGTAATTTTTAAAACTAGAAAAGATGTCACATTCATGTGCATTGTAACTCTGTATAACATGCGTGGAGGTTTTCAAAGCCGTTTCCCAAGCGTGTATTTTGCAGTGTTCACTCTTACATTTCTTGATATTGAATTAATTGTGTGGAGGATTGTGTTTTACACGCTCTACTCTATAATTAAGTAGGAAGTTGCAATTGCGGCCTACTGGAATTTCCTCAACTTCATGTTTTGTCAATTGAATAATCTTACCAATATTGCAAATACATCACCGTCTTATGTTGATTATACAATCAGTTCTTGGGTTGGCATGGCCTGATACTTCTCCCGAAAGAGTATTCGCATTGGCTTATGCGCCGGAAAAGTGTATTCACGAAGTTTGAATACCCGGCGCGGATTCTTATAGGAATTAACACGAATAAATTCAAGTTGGTCAAGTTCGTATTGAAGTCCATTAAGAGAAGCAATCTTAGTGGGGTGAGTCATGAACCTGGCAGAAGGAGATCTGGATCTGATACGTAAAGGAGGTTTGACAGGAGAAGGAGACCTGGCCGGAGAATAAGGTCTGGTTGCAGGAGGAAACCTCTCAGGAAAAAGGTGTCTGGGCAATAATATATTTGTTTGAAATTGTATATTTTAAATAAAAACCCACGTAATCTAAACTGTTGTGTAGTAGAGTATCCTGTGACCTCAAGATGTTTTGAAAACATTTTTGATCGATGGTTTAAGAAGTAAACTAATTATTTTAGTCAAATAATTCTGTGTGTACAGAATTTTTAATCATTTCATTCGGGCCTTGTTCTCCCAAGAAAATACGTAAAGATTTCCAAGATCTAACTCGAGAAAATGCCACGTACAATTGTCTATGATTGCATACATCGTTACGAAGATCTACTCCAATTTTTTCGAAAGTTTGTCCTTGGCTTCTATTAATTGTCATCGCAAATGCTAATTTGATTGGAAAATACCGCCGCCTAAAAGCGAAAGGGTAAACGTCGTCACAATATAATGAAATGCGATGCATGAACACAATATTTCTTGCTTTATCCCCTGTTACGATACGAAATCTTCAAAGATTATTAGCAAGTTCAAGTATTTGTAATCGCGTTCCGTTGCATAAACCTTCGTTGATACATAAGTCTGGTATGAGCATTTCAATCGAATTATTTCTTAACCGTAATTCATACGGTAAAAAATCAGGAGGGTTTAAAGTATTCAGAAACTCCGGCAGTATCACATTAGTAATATCTCCATTATCGCAATTTTCCGTACTATCTATAATTGTGTAAATCCGTTCTGTTATGTCGACTGTTTTGTCAACTCTGCAATTGATTTTTTTAACATCCACGTTACGTGCAGACAATATGGTCCTCTTAGCTAGATCTTCATATCCACGATTAATAATTGTTTCTTTAACCATGATTTCTACTATATTGTCAGTTCTAGGAGCGACACATTGTTCTGGTGCTAAAAGATTATTATTATTGTCATTGAAACTACCATTGCCAACAGACAACAGATACTTTGCAAATTCTGCTTCCCCTGGTAAAGTTCGCATATTTTCAGTTAATAAAAACACGGGAAAATTTTTCCATAATGCACTGAACTTGATAGATGAATTTACCAATTCACTTCGTGTAGCGCCGAGTTTCACAGGTAATAATTGCCTAAAATCTCCTCCTAACAGCAATATCGACGTTTCTCAAATATTGTGCATGTTTTGATTGATTTCGGATGTTTGATAGGGAATCAGAAAATAGAGGGACAGGCATACCGAAAGTTTTGTGCACAATTTTCCCACGGGAAAGTAATATTGCAGCAATTCCTGTAATTGTACAAATAGTTTTCTATTTTATTCGTAAAAAATTATACA
>CAKNWT010333660.1:0-11531 GCA_932066315.1 Andricus coriarius
CAGATCGTCCTTAGAAATTTTTAATCAGTTTTCTTCCTAAAATTTTAATTTTTTATTATCATCAATTTATTATTTTTTGAATGAACTGTGTGAATCTTCTTTAATTTTGTCCCAACAAAGCAAGCCGAATATTCGGAATTGACTGATATAATTTATTAAGTACATTGTTTTATTTTAATTTCACTTACTTAACATCGACTTTTCATTTTAGACTTCAACTTCATATGCTTATATTTGAATGGAATTCCAGTTTTAAAGTGTTATTAATTTCTTCTTCTGTCCTTATTCTTCTATCGCTGAGTCATATTCCTTCAATGAGTGAGAAATTTTCGTACCTTTTGCAAGCAAATTTAGTCGTCGCGAACTTTAAATTGAGAATTTGTCTCGTCGTTTCGGTGCACAAGTTCAAACTAATTGTATATCTATTTAAGAAATTATTTAAATATAGACAAGTGCGTTTTCGAGCCATTCTGTTAACATTAAAATAATTCCGTTTTATTATTTATTCTCAGTGAACTGTCCTATAATGTATTTGTCGTCAAGAAGGTTTATAATCATTGCATCGATTTTTCTCATTTAAACTTTTCTTGCTCGCGAACAGAGGTAATCACGATCCCACAAAATCGAACAAATTAATTAAATTAATTTGACATCCTGAACCGCCGGCACATTATAGTAATTAGAGCTCTTTCACAAGTTTTTCATATTAAAAATCATAATCTCTTACTTAAAAGTTTAATATTTGCATTGACATACAATTTTCAAAAATAGCATTTCCAAGAAAAAAACCACGGTGATGTTTGAATTTTTTAATTTAATGTCATCCAACTTCAGGCTACAAGGATTATTATGTTTTATTTGGGAATGTTTTCATTGCAATCATCATACATAGTCTCCAGTGAATTGCAATTTGCAACAACTTTCATAAAAAGGTGTGGAAAGATTGGGTAATATCTGCCTTACATGACATTCCTCCATTTCAATTGATGTCCTATTCAGAACATCACCGCTTAACATAGTTATTTTGATCCTCAAATGGCTTCTATCTGCCTTACATATTTCACGAAGAATCCCAGTATACTGCAGTATTGCATAAACGTGACCATTGGATGTTGGTAACAGAATATATTCTTGGTTTGGCGGATTTCCGGTTCTAATTTGGTTTGGGAATAAGCCAAATATGTCCAAGTTGCCCAAGTGCATATTCTAGTACTTCATGAAAAGGACTCCTGCCCGGAGAAGAACTGTACCTGGCATGAGGAGGGGGCTACTGATTAGAAGTCCGGGTAGGTGCATTTTGTCTGGCGCAAGAAGAAGAACCAGGATAGCGTTTACCATTAAGATTCCATTCGGACTCTAGTGAATCGGAATTATCAAAAGCTTTAATAAAACTGTTTGGGAACATTGGGATCTTCGAAATTCAAATCGCTGGTTCTGGTTTGAGCAAGGAATAAGCCGAACATAGCCAAGTTCTTCTATTTCACATCCAAGTACTTGAACAGAAAGAGGCCTTGCCGGAGAGGAACTGGACCTGGCACGAAGAGGAGGCTCGTGAGGAGAATCTCGGGCAGGTGAATGTTGCCTGTCAGAATAAGAAGAACTATGGTTGCGTCGGCTATTAGGATTCCATTCGAACTGTAGTGAATCGTCATTTTCTGAAGATTTAATAAAACTGTAGGGAAAGATTGGGTGACCTCCGCCTACTGGACAATTACGTATTTCATCTGGGGTCAAATATTCAACTTCGTCGCTTATCGTATTCATTTTTATTCTCGTACGAACTCTATTTGTAGCATATATCCCACGAAGAATCCCGCTATGCTCTAATATTGCAAAAATGTCTCCATTGGATGATGATAAAACAATCTGTTCTTGGGCTGGCACGGGAATATATTTCTTTCCTTCTGTTCGCGATCTAATTGGATAACCAGCAGAAAAAACGTATCTTCGAAATTCGAATCGTAGATTCTGATTTCTACAGGGAATGAGCCGAATGTATCCAAGTTTTCCAAGTGTATATCCAAGAACTATAGGTGAAGGCGGCCATCCAGGTGGTGACCTGGCTTTGACATGAAGAGGACGCTTCTGAGGAGAAGTCAGGTCAGATGAATATCGTCTATCAGCAGAAGGAGAATCAGGGTTACGTTCGCTATTAGGATTCCATTCTGACTGTAGTGAATCGTTATTCGCGGAAGTTATAATAAAATTTTTGGGGGAGATTGGTTGAGCTTCGCCTACTGGACAATATCTCATTTCATCTGGGGTCAAATGATCAACTTCGCCGCTTATCATATTTATTTTAATTCTCGTACGAGCACTATTTGTCGCATATATTCCACGAAGAACACCGCCATGCTCTAATATTGCAAAAATGTCACCATTTGATACTGCTAAAACAATATGTTCTTGGGCCGGCACGTGAATATAGGTCCTTCTTTCTGTTTTCAATCTAATTGGATAACCAGTAGGAAAAACGTATCTTCGAAATTCGAATCTTAGATTCTGATTTGTGCGAGAAATAAGCCGAATGTATCCAAGTTGTCCAAGTGCATATCCAAGTACTTTAGGAGAAGTAGGCCAACCAGGAGGCGGCCTGTCCCTGGCAAGATAAGGATGCTCCTCAGGAGCCTGACGCGTACGACGAGGAGGAGAAGAGTGACAGCGAACCGGGCGGGGAGTGTCAAGGCAATCTCCGCTTGACTGCGAACTTAACTCTGCAAAAAGAAATAGAGGATTCATGTTTCTGTAAAGAAAAGTTGTGCCAGAAAAATTTCAGGTTAAGAATGTTTGAGGCTTACTGTATTTGAATTTAACGCGAGTCATTGTTTCGTCTTCATTTTTGGAATTTATTCTGAATTCGTTAAAAATCACCTGCAGTTTTAATAAACTTCATGGAATTCTTTTAAATTCTTTCCAATTCAAAACAAAATAAGTTCGATTATTAACGCACGTTAGTCGCTTCTGAATAATTTTAGTACCAATTCGGTTCACAAAATATTATGATGTCAAGGAACTGCTTTAAAAAAATCTCAATTGCAAATAACTTCTTCTTTTCTTAAGAATGCAACCATTTTATGTAAAAAATTAATTATTTTGTTCAGCATTTTTCTCGCTTGATTGCAAATTCAACTCTTTTTTGGTAAGACCAACTGCATCTTCATTGGTCAAAAATTATCTTTTTGTTTTTAATGGAGGTTTCAAGTATATATTTGTAAAGGGAAACAAGAGGGACATTCTTGATATGTACTTGTATGTTTGCAGTGAGAGCCGTAGGAGCCGACCTTAAGATCTGCTTTTCAATTTCGTTGGTATTTAATGGCAATTATACCTATAACGTCGTGATGCCGCCCGAGACGACGAATACAGAGCCTGGCTTGCTTTCGGCCCGTTCATTCCTCGGTTGCGTCTGGTTTTCTCGGGTTTCGGTTTTTGCGAGGAATGTGAAAGATGTGGGATAAATTATTAATTGGATATAAAACACGACTATGTTACGATATTTTCAAAAATTTAACTTCAATCTGTTTGTATCTTATTTTGTAGTTATTAAAAATTTATTTTTACAATTATAACCATAGAATGTATGAAAGAGAAAGGTAAAAAAGTTGGTATATTTTTAAGTCATTTGAGGAGTAGAGAATCCAGCATTAATTTAATTTCACGTGTATGTGAAGCATTTGCTTCATATTTATGCGCATATTTATGCGCTACCGCTACTGAAATTTAACATACAGGTGAAATTTTTTTGAAAATTCTCTCTAAATGGTATAAATTTAGTGTGTGTACAGTCGATCGTAGGTTAAGTTCGTAGTTCATTTGCTCAATTGAACTTTCCGACTTAAAATCCAATGTTATATTTGGTTAACTTGAAGAAGTTATCATATTTTATTATTTAGAATTAAAAATTACTGCTAAACTTATTTTGATCTTGTGTAAAATGGAATTATCTTATTTTTCCTCTAAGCGATTAGCATTAATGAATATAAAATTTAATATACACCCTCTTAATGGCGATTTCATATGCTTGACATATACATTTTAATATACATTGGTATATTAAATTTAATATTTTTTTTAACAGTGTGGGAAAAAATCTTGGATATTTTTTAGAATTTTTATATTAGCCCGCGTGAATAAAGTTGCCTTGCTCAAGCATGCGTCAACAATATGTCAACAATGGTTAAAGATTGTTCAAGGATGGGATATGTATGAATCGTTGGCGTGTCTCCAGCATTGCTCGTGGCCACGACCCATGCTACACCTTTAATGATTATTCGAACACCAAATTCGAAGCTTTACATAGTGTATCATACATAAAAACAACAATAGGGAGTTCCGCTATGACAAAATCATGATTCATTCTCTCTTTTCATAATTTTCCAAAAATGAACCTACCCTCAATATTTCATGGTTAAATAATAATAATATTTTTCAGCCTAAAGTTCTATTGCTAGATAATACACATGTTTTCGACTTTAGCCAGAAATTTGTTAAGTCTAAGAAATAAATGGGAGACAGACTTCTGACACGTGCGAAATTTTGTAAGTCCCGTGAGCCTGAGAGCAATTCTAAGGAAAAAAGTGGGATAAGCACATTAAATTGAAAACCTTTATCCATCTTTAACCTCGCTGTTGCAATGCAGAGCAGAAGCATGCGACAAGCCTGGGTCAAAATTGCAAAGCTTTTCTAGCTTCAGAAATGCCGATTGATGTCGACAAATTAAAAGGAAAAAAACTGGAATGTAAATTGAAAACCGATATTTGCCCTGCTGGTGTCATTATAAGGAGAAGTATGGGACAAAGCCTGGATGAAAATTGTAAAGGTTTTTCTAGCTACGGTAACGCTAAATCATGTCAATTATTTAGAAAGGAAATAGTTTGACTTGAAATTGGAAACCTATATTCATATTGACCCTGCTGGTGCCCTTATAAGGAGCGGAATGGGATATGCCTGGATCGAAATTGCAAAGCTTTTTTGAGCTTCCGCAACGCTAAATGATGTTAAATAATCAGCAGGAGAGGAGCTAGAAAAAGGTGAATAAAAGCTCATTTAACACTAGGGGTACCGAGGGCCGTCATTTGCGTTTTCTAGATATCGTATTGTTCACCTACTTGTACCGCGACCCGTCAATTGACGGCATCGTACGAGTGAGTAACCGTAATGTGTGCCAAAGGTGTTAGCGAAATCAGTAATAGTGACTTACCTGTGGTCATAAATTCTATCTTTTTTTCTCAACATTTTTGGCAGGTTAGCATTTATTTTGATAATTTGTTATCATATATCCGCCGAAAAGATTCCCAGAATAGCTCTGGGCATTTATACTTACTATTTTTAGTGTTTTGGATTAACTATTTTGTACAGTGTACCATCCGTTGTGGCGACCTTAACAGTTCTAAGACTTAAAATGCAGTTGGAGCAATATAAGTAACAAAGAACATCACAATGTATCACTTTATAAAAGCTTTAAATACGAAAAAATAGATAACCGTCAAGTGACGGCTCGCGGTACCCGGAGGGGGGCCGGTCAGTCTGGTACCCCTAGTGTTAAATCGCTAAAAAATAAAAATCAAATATAACTTAATGAAGATATATTATTCTTAAAATTCACTTCCTCTGTCTTTTGGGGTAGAGACGATTCTCCGAATGTTTTTTAAGCATTCAATGACGTTCAATTCCCGAAAAATTAATGAAAAGTAGTTTCGTTCCCCATTTGTCATAAAACTGTGCGTTTCCAATTTAAAAACTTATGTTGACTTCGAAGTAGTGCAATTTTTTTGCCCGGAAGCTTGTAAGATATATGGGGTGGACTACCCCTCAAGCAAAAAAAAAGTTTTTTTAAATCACCCTAATAAACATACGTCAGAATTATCAGAGACATATACATCCTCTTCTCCGGAAAAATGCAGGATTCTTCTTTGTGTCCATGAAGACTAACGATCAAAATCTTGATTCTCATTCATAATAATTAAGTGCAATGGATAAGCCGGGAAAGAAACTCAAAGTTTGCCAGTAATTATTTCAAAACAAATCTGGCATGTTTGACGTTTCTAATGTAAACAGAGTCCAAAAGACTTGAAGTTTATAATAGATTTACTATTAATACTAAAAGAATGACGACATCACTGTCAGTTTCAACCATATTGATTAATGAATCCAGAAAAAAATATAAAAATGACAATTTACGGACTGGTCCAGTAGCAAATAGCTAGATCAGTTACCGTCATGGGGGAGAGTCCAGAGTTCGTAGGCAAATAAGTTTGAGATGAAGTAACCCTTCCGTTCATCGTTCTTTGTCAAAAGTTTATACATTCGGGTTAAAAATCTGTTAATTTATGGGTTAAAATATTTTGTGGATTTACCTTTTTTTGTAAAATAATTCTTGCATATTTGAGTGAGAATTTATGTTTCTTGGTTAATGTTACTACTGTTTTTTTGTAAATTAAAATGTTTAGTTGAAAATTAACTTTTTTGTTCAACATTTTTATTTGGAGCTTAAAAATTTTCTTTTTGGCCTGAAACTTTAACAATTTGGTTCATTTTTTTATTTCTTTATTTAAAAATCGGGTTTCGTTAAAAATGTGTCTCTCTGATGGAAAATCCACCTCTTCGGTTAAAAACTTAACTACTTTTTGAAAATGAAAAGAATTTGGCTGAAAGCTTATTTTTACTGGAGCGAGAAATTTTTCTTTGGTTTAATTCATTAAAAAAAGACGAATTTGCAATCAAATAATAGTTGAATCGTTAACTAAAAATCAATGTAAACCAACTTGTTTAATTTACCAGCTGAAAGACGAATTTTCAACTATAAAATATAAACTTTGAAGAAAAAGTTTAATTATCAACCAAGCAGTAAGATTTTCAACCGAAGATATCAATTTTCAATTGAATAGATACATTTTTAACTAAACAGGATGTTTTCTCCAAAAAATAAAAAAATTATAATTAAATAGTTAAATTTTTTAACTAAAAAGGTGAATTTTCATTCCGCAAATATGATTTAAACAAATAAAGCTTATTCCTAACCAAATAGTCAAATTCCCAAGTAAACGCATTATAGTATTTGCATTTGATACATTTTTAACAAAAAACCATTTTTGATTAAAGAAATAAAAAAATCAACCAAATTGTTAAAATGCAAGTCAAACAGACGAATTTTTAACCTGAAAATCGAGCTGAAAATAAAAA
This sequence comes from Andricus coriarius, assembly GCA_932066315.1. Lineage (NCBI taxonomy): Eukaryota > Metazoa > Arthropoda > Insecta > Hymenoptera > Cynipidae > Andricus > Andricus coriarius. The sequence goes on from CAKNWT010333660.1 coordinate 7,183, forward strand.
TTTTGAACTAAAAAGTTAATTTTCAACTAAGCATTTAAATTTCCAAATAAACAGTAGTAACATCAACCAAAAAAACATAAATTCTCACTGAATTATGCAAGAATTGACATTTTAACAAAAAACGGTAAATCCAAAATATATTAATTTCCATAAATTAACAGATTGTCAACCCGAAAATATAAACTTTTGAGTAAAAGTTAATTTTCTACCAATTAGATGAATTTTTGATCAAAATAGGTGAGTTTTCAACTAAAGAAGATACATTTCGAGCGAAGAATTGAATAGTCGTGTTTTTACTTTGAAACATAAATTTTAATTACCGCTCCTCATTTTCAGGACAGCATGAAAATTTTTTCCTTTCTTAAGTCTTTGTTAAACACTCTTTAATGGTTCAAATAATTGTTAATGTCAACAATTTTTGTTATTCCTTTTAATCATAAAAATTCAGTATTTTTTGGAACTATTGACACAGTAAGGGAATTTTAAGAATAATATATCTTCATTTAGTTATATTTGTTTTTTATTTTTTAGCGAATTACATGAGCTCTGATTTTATTTTCTTTAGCTTCTCTCTTGCTGATTATTTGACATCATTTAGCGTTGCTGAAGCTAGAAAAAGCTTTGCAATTTGGACCCATGCTTGTCCCATTCTTCTGCTTAGAATGGCAGCAGTGAAGTTAAAGATGGGTAAAGGTTTGCTATTTGAATTTCAACTTTTCCCCTTCTCATTGCTTGATTTCAATTAGCGATACCGAAGCTAGATAAAAAGCTTTTTTTTAATGTATAACCTCAACTTTGAAAGTGACAGACGAGGAAGCAAGGCTTACAATATGAAAGAGCAATGAGTATTAAATGGAGTGAAAACTCCCTGAAAAATACGACGTTACAGTTTCCAGCTCTAACTAAAATCATGTCCTTTTCTTCCTTATGTTGGTTCTTCGCAGAAGAGTGATAGTAAGGCTAAAGTTGATAAAACTTTGGTCTCTAATAAGAATGTGTAACAGTGATTCTTGCGAAAGAATGATAGTGGTCGTTTTTTATTGACATTTGAACAAGAAGTTTTTCGCTGACAATTTGTAATCTGTATCTAAAAATTTATAAGAAACGACCTGAATAATGTAGGCGACAAGAAAAATAGTAATTTCTTCAGAATGGTGTTATTAAGTTTGTGTAAATTGATATTGGGTAAGGTCGGCTTTGTGGTTAAGTTTTTGGGGTCGGTCTCAGGCTCACGGGATTTACAAAATTTTGTGCATGTCAAAACTTTGTCCCCCAGTTGTATTTTAGGATTATCAAATTTCTGGCTGAAGTCGAAAAATGTGTATTATCTAACAATCGAACCTAAGGCTGTAAAATATTATTATTATTTAACCATGATTATTGATTCAAACCAATTTTAATGCACATGTGAAACTCATCTTGAAAGCGATGCATACAATTTTGATGTTCGGAACCATGTCTCAGTAAAACAATTTTGAGCATTAGTCATATTATGCAGAATAAGAAAAAATAGCATTTATGATTTTTCCGAAATTGCGATTAAAAAATTATTTTATTGCAATTCAACTTCTTCCAACCGCAAGATATTAATCAATCTTTAAAAGTTTTAAAAGATTTCAAAAGATTTCACAGAAATTTTAAAATTGCACATAGATTCTGCGTACATCTGGCTCATTCCTCCGAAAAATCGGGGCGAGGAACGAGAAAGGACGTCACGAAAAGAGGCAAAACGAGAAGTAAAATACCGAGACAGCAGGTATGTCTCGTCTCGTCCCGTCTCGTTCCGCGGGAATGCTCGCTAGCTGATAACACTACTATGACGTCATAATTTTTCACGACATAAATATACAAATGGCCACTATAAGAATATAAGCTGGAAAGGGCGACTTAATGTTCGGTCCACAGGCCTGAGGAATGGCCGTATTCATGCATGTGTTATTTAAAATATAATAAAAATCATAGATATATTATATTAATATATATTTACCAATAGAATTAAAGATGACCGCTAGAGTGAAAACGAAAGTATAGACCATCTTCATTTTCGCAATGTAGAGGCAACACTGACTAATTCTTTAGAGAATAAGTGGATAAAGAAATGTAACCAAAGAATATTCTATTGCATCATCAGAGTACAAATATATACGTAAGTGGTCGTTATCTCACATATATGTGAGATTACGACGTTATTTGTTTCAATATTTCCCTTCGTAGATATAATTATTAATTTTTTATCTCAAAGGTATTGGTTTTTATTGGTTATAAGCTATGTAAAACAATTGTTAAAAAGGAAAGCTCCTTGAATCATTTAAAACCACAGAGAAAAGTCATAGTGAAATATAGAACAAACAATAACATGATAAAATACGTGTGCTTTATTTTATACTCATCAAGTTAAATATTCTAACAAAGAAAAAATAAAATCTCAGTTTGTAAGGTCTTTACAATGAATTATGAAAAAGTATACAAGTAATAAGTGTGAGTATTGGAGAATAACCTCCTGTAAAACATAACATTTAAAAAGATGCGTACCTCATGATAAATTAAAATTTAAAATTTAAATTTATCATAATGGATCATCGTGAAAGCATTAAATCTATTATGCGTACCTCAGTTTACTGTTAAAATTTCTTTTTCGACTTATTTGAAAAAAATCGATTTCTTGGAAGTTAAAGTTGAAATACTTTATCAAAAATTAACTTGATTAATTGAAGATCCACGTGTTTCGTTAAAAATCAATAATTTTCAGTTATCATTGTAACAATTTTATTCTCAATTTAGATATTTTGTTTTGAATTCTCCTTTTTTGATAGTAAACTAAGTTTTTTCGTTAAAAATTCGAATATACGCTCAAAACTACTAATAAATGAGCGACATAGTGGCAGAGATTCGTAAAAACAGGAATTTTCTACTTCATTTCTAGACCGAGGAGCAAGTAAAAATAATTTTTTAAATGATAGCAAATGGTCTTTAAAAAGACCCTTGATTCTGAACATTCATTGTCTACGGCAATAATTACAGAGAATAATACATTTTCACGATTTACAGCGTATACCAATTTTTCGAAGAAAATAAAATAGTTTACATTATTGCCAAATGTCCTAAGAAAACAAATATTACTCATAGCATTCGTAAATTGTGCAATTAATTCTAGAAAACTATAGCTTTTAATTATTTACTAAACAAAATATTTTATTTAAACAAGAATAAGTGTTTCAGCAATTTCAAATGTGGTAAAAATACTAAAACACTTGTAACTTAATGAATAAAAATAAATAATGTCTAAAAAATAAAAAAATGTTTGCAGCATGAGTTCTACAAAAAACTGCTAATTTTCATACTTTTGGGATATTTTCCACGCATAAAGTTCAAAGTTATTCAGTGAAAATTACTCTTTAAGCATCCATTAAGTTCTGCCAGAGCATCACAGTTGGGTAGTGCGAATACAATATGTCCTCGGGTTGGCACGGACACATGTGCATTGCGTTCTACTAGCATGATAATTGGTTTATCTTCAGGTAAAACACATATTCGAATTTCGAATCGCCGTTTCCGATTTGTGCGGGGAATAAGCCGAACATGTCCACGCTGTTCTAGTGCATACCCAAGTCATATTTAGTTAATTTTAGTCACATCTTGGGTTAGAAATTATTACAATGTCAAGGATCTGGATTTAAAAATGATACCTCATTTCAGAACATTTTTACAGGGTGACAAATAGAAAGGTGTGAAAACTAATTGAATGCTATTTTATAACAGGTGCAGGAATAAAAAAACGAAATGATGAATAAATAGTGCAAACTTCAAAGTTTCATTAAGGAGTAAAATTTAGGGTTCGAATGCAATAAGCGACTGTATTGTACTTTTTGACAACTGAATCATCGCAAGGTAGCCAAACATTATTTGAATGGTTTGAAACTTTGATGTATACACAAAATTTACCTTAGCGATGCCAACAGACTAAAGAAAACTCTGAAAATCGCCTGTTGTTTAATAATATTTAATTTTAAATTGAGTTAGATCGGTAATCCCGCTTTTCTGTTCCGCCGAAAAAAAGTATCGAGCTTTTCGGAAATTTGCCAATAGATTCATTGAAAAGTGACGGAAATTCAACTTTTGAAGCTCCATCGATACTTTTTGTCGGCAGAAATAAATGAATGTAGTTGAATTTGGGGAAGTCTTTTTTTTTAGTTTTTCCTCCTTATTATTAAAAATTATGATCCGTTGAAAAAAAACAGCAAATAGAAAAAAATCCCGTCTTGTCATTTTCTACAAAGTTATGTTTGAAAAAAAAATAATGTTGTGAGTAGTAAGGCACCACTTCGACCAGACACCCCTTCCACTACTCC
>CAKNWT010333662.1:0-23457 GCA_932066315.1 Andricus coriarius
TGGATGGATAGGGGGTTAAGGCAAGGGTGTCCGCTTAGCCCAATGCTTTTCGCAATTTTAATTGCGGATATGGAAAGTAAGCTGGAGGCCGGGGTGGTAGGAGGAGTCAGGATAGGAGGGTTTAGGATTTGGTCACTAGCGTATGCAGATGACATAGCGTTGCTGGCAAAAAGCGAAGGGGCCTTAAAGGAGATGATGCAGAGGTTGAGAAGATACCTGGATAAGAAGAGGTTAGAGCTGCATGCGGAAAAGTCTAAGGTTATGGTGTTCAGAAAAGCAGGTGGGAGGGATAAGGGAAGGGAGTGGAAGTGGAAGGGAGAGGCGGTGCAGAAGGTGAAAGAGTTTGTGTACCTCGGCTTCGTGTTTAGGAGAAATGGGGGAGTAGATGATCACATAAAAGGGAGAGTGAGGAGGGCAAATGTGGTGATGAGGCAGGTCTGGGGGTTGGGAAAGAAGTTATTCGCAGATGATTTTGAAAGGAGAATGAAATTGTTTGACTCGCTAGTGATGAGTGTGCTATTGTATGGCGTAGAGGTATGGGGGTGGAAGAAAAATGAAGAGGTAAATCCAGCATCTGGATGCGCTCTTCAGGGTAATGCTGCAAGCACTGGGGATAGTGGTTTGTTGGTGCAAGACGTCTAGATTATCCGTGAATCCCAGTAAGACAGATGCGGTTGTATTCATCAGACGGTATAAGTGGGAAACCATGAGTACACTGAAATTTGTAGGACAATAACTGGAAATTAAAGAACGAGCTAAATATCTAGGAGTCCTCCTAGGTAAGAAGCTCTCATGGAACGAGCACCTGGAAAATAAGTGAATAAAGCTGGTGGCAACTCTATGGCTCAGTAGGAGAGCGATAGGGTAAAGCTGGGGCTTAAAGCCAGTGAAATTTTTGTGGATCTTCACAGCGAATCCTTGCGACCCAGGCTAACCTATGCCGCGATGGTCTGGTGGAGCAGGATCGCGACTGCAAAGAATCAGTGACTGATTCTAAGAAGAATCACTAGTGCCTCGAAATCAACACGCACAATGTTATTGGGGGCACTAACAGGGTCGGAGCCCCTCCATCTCATCATCAAAGCCGGGGCTGCAAAGCCGGATTGGGGAATTAACATGGTGAAAGGCAGAAGGATCGGTAAGGCAGTGTGGAACCCAACCGACATAGCGAGTATGCCTACCTTGAGCATGGTCAAAGACAAAACCCCCACCCGCTATCTCTTTGACAAGAAGTATCGTGTTAGCATATCCACGAAGGGCGATTGGGTTAGCGGTGAAGCACACCTGCCCACTATAGGGACGACTAGTTTACAGATGGCTCCAGAAACTAGGAGAAGGCCGGAGCTGGTGTATATCGTAAAACAATTGGAATGGGCTTCACAATTTCGATGGGGACCTATGCCACAGTCCCACAATCTGAGATTATGGCCATGCTCCAGTATTGTATTTTTGAAAATTTATGACATAATTTTCTCTGTAGCTTTATAAATAAATTAATATTGAACTAAAATCAAACTATCTTTGACTTCCCGACTGAGAGTTAGTGAATATAACTTTTTCAACTAGTTCTTTACCAAAGAGCAACAACTTCAGAGGTAAATTATAACAGTCTTCATGAGACAGAGGTGAAGTAGAGTGAAGTTCCATCAAAAAATGCGGCAAGTATAACAGTTGTGCAAGACATTTTGATAGAAACACTGTGATTCCGGTACTTTCTGTGTGTGCCCTTAAATGTAGGCAACCCGCTTCCATCGCCCGTCGCCATGGTCGACTACTAAATTTCAAGTGGAGGACCGACCCCGGCCCATGGAAGTCACCGAAACGGACGATTTCTTAAGTTTTTGAGAATTACCCCTGTCTGGCAGGCAACCCACTATACCGCTGGTCTTCCGGGGTTTGCAAGTTTGTTTCCACTTCTTAAAAGTAGGCTGGGGTTAAGTACGACAAACCTGCCAAGCTTGAATGCTCTAGAATAAAATGCAAGGTAGGTTTGACCAACCGCCATACTACCCTGGTTTTAACAGGATTTTAACTTAAGTGAAATCTATAGTGGTTTTATTTTGAAAGTAAACTAAGGTACCGATATTTTTAAATCTAATGTGTTTTAGTACCCAGTAAAAAAAGTTGAGTAGATATAACGCAAAAACGAATTCAGATTAGCTTTGGTGTATTCGATTTGCTTCCATTATCGCATTGGACCTTTAAATTCAATTCTGCAATGCATTAGGCTCTATTCGGACGAGTTTATTTTATGAAATGCAGGGAACTTATAAGTTTTTCAGGGTTACAATGAGAATAATTATTAAAAATGAAGTTGCCCAAATATATTCGTGTGGTTTGGGCGAGCGATATTAATTATTTAACTGAACCGAGTGATATTAACCAAACTTTGACTCTAATTCGGCAATACACATAATTTGACAGACTCAATTCTGCAAGCTGCAGGCCGACGAACGCGGTGGGTTACCAACTCTCGGCAATGAAGTTACCACTTACCCACCGCGTGCATCGCCTTGCATCTTGCAGAATTGAGTCTGTCAAATCATGTGTATTGTCGAATTGGAGGCAAAGTTTGCTTCATATCACTCCTTGCAGTTAAATAAATCATTAATATCGATCGCCCAAACCGCACGAATGTATTTGGGCAACTTTATTTTTCATAATTATACTAATTCTAACCCTGAAAAACTTATCATTTCCCTTCATTTCATAAAATAATCTCGGCCGAATAGAGCCAAATGCATTGCAGAATTGAATCTAAAGGTCCAATTCGATAATTGAAGCAAATCGAATACACCAAACCTAAGCTGAATTCGATTTGCGTTATATCTATTCAACTTTTTTTACTGAGTAGGCCATTCTCCTTTACTCATACTTATTACGCCTATACTTTTTGATAATTCATGGTAAAAACCTTGAAAAGTGAAAGATCCTATTCTTTTTTGGTTAGAATATATGATTTGATTTGGAGAATACAAAATAAAGCACACGTATTTTATTATATTAGTGTTTATTCTTTATTTTAAATTGACTTTTCTCTGGATTTTTCAATGATTCGAAGAACTCTCATTTTTAATCATTTTGTTTGTTACATACATAGTTTATAACCAATGAACACAAACGCCTTTCATTTAAGATGAAAATTTCATAATTATATCTCCGAGGGGCAATCTTGAAACCAATAACGTCGTCATCTCACATATATGTGAGATAACGACTACTTACGTATATATTTGTACTCTGATGATGTAATAGAAAATTCTTTAGTTACATTTGTTGATCCACTTATTCACTGAAGCATTAATCAGTTTTTCCTCCACATTGCGAAAATGAGGATGGTCTATACTTTCGTTTTCACTCTGGCGGTCATCTTCAATTCCATTGGTGAATATACTAATATATCTATCATTTATATTATATTCTATATAATACATCAATGGATTCAACAATTATGACGTCATATTAGTGTCGCCGCCGAGCGAGAAATGCCGAGGAACGAAACGGGACGAGACGAGATATACCTGCAGTCTCGGTATTCCACGTCTCGTTTTGCATGAAACGGAAATGTAAAAATATAGGTAGATTTTCTCGAAATCTCAATTCCTTATGACGGATTTGTCAAGATGATTTCTCAATTTAATATTTATGAATAATCCAAACGATTTTTGATAATTATACATTATACATTATTGAAAAATCATTACAGCATAATGAATATATGGTAATTAAAAAAATATTTTGTAAATTAGTTTAAATTTAAAAATGAACGTGCATTATATAAAATTATAAATGAGAATAGGAATAACGAAATAAACGATTCAGGACTCATATTTCATTCGCTGAGAAAAATATTTTTTTGATTGAAATAAAACTTTTTGTTTCAGTGCAATAAGTAATTTGATACATAATTTACGCCGGACTGATATCTCAGATAAACTATGTTCTTGAGCGTAGTTTTATACAGAAAGGCCTAATTTATAATTTATCCATTTTTTATAACTAATAAAAACTCTAACAATAAACACGTAGAATCGTAAATCTAATTACAAACAACACTTTGCATTGAATATGTTAGTACATTGGTAATCAAATGCGATACATGACTAAAAACTTATATATGCAAATTTATTTTCAGAAGCGAAACGCACTACAGTTTTATTAGTTTGAATGTGCATTGGTTGGACGATCATTTCGAAAGGCGTAGTGCTTACAAAAAACGCACATTTACACTTTTTTCTTGCAACATCTCCTCATAAAATTACTGATAAAAAATGTAGACATAGTAATAGCACCATGTTAGAAGCCTCCGTGGCTCAGAGGATAGCGCGTCAGACTTCCATGCAGGAGGTCTGGGGTTCGATCCCTGAGCCGAGTACCAATGGAAATTTTTTTATGTACTTCTAATGGGGCTTCGGTGGTTCGGAACCCACGTTAAACTGTAGGTCCCCTCAGAAAACGCTGGTGTCGTATCAAGGATTAATGGGCCTTTCGAGAGCCTAACCTTGGGGGTCAAAGATGATTTTGAGAAGACTCGAAAATGAGTCAGCGATCTTCTTGTGCTTGGGGCACCTACGGGGAACCACACTGGATGGTGTGCATCTAACTGATGACCTCAGAGGGATCGCTCTGTCCACCCTAAGTCTGGCCGCATCCTCACTCCTGCGGCCTGCTAGGAAGGCTGCCAAATGGCAGATACGGTGAGGTTCACTTTGCCTGATGAACAAAGCAGGATGTCATTTACTGTGCCTTGAGAATAAAACACGGGTGTGGCACAATAGGCTTCATAGCTTGAGCGCGGGGGGGGGGGGGCCCCCCACCCCCCCAACCCACATTAAAACTAACTGACTAATAGCACCGTGTTGAGTTCTTCAAAGTATACTGTTCACATATTGTAAATGTTACTTTTCGCAGTATAAACACATTATATTTAAAAAATGATAGAACGTGTTGAATTTACTCAGATTAATACCTTGTGGAAAACTAGAAAAGTTTGCACAAGGTTAAAGAAAAAAACGTAGGTAGTATTCCATAAAATTTAAGGCAAGCGCATATGTGTTTTCATTTTGAAGGCAGGATCGTATCCGGCCGGTATTCCGCCGGAATTTGCCGGATACATCCGGCCGGTAGCACATTCGGTCTCCTGTCAGTTCGGCAAGCAGTAATCTCAACCGTTTAAACTCTGCAGGAGCAGTAAGACAGGTATCGACCAGGTATCGAGCAGGAGGCCCAAACACGCCGAACGCAGTACCTGACATACTGTTTGTTCCATCTCTAATTCAAACACACATACATGAATATAAAAACATAAAAGCATGTATTTCGTAGGGATGAATTACCAAATCGATTATGTGCTGATCATGAGAGTTTATATGAGTCTTATTGCTGACTTACTTGTTACTTATTATACATTCGAATTTCATAAAATTTAAAAAATATTTAGTAACCAAAGTGCTTCAAGTAGGTATATGCACTTTCGATTTTTTAAATTCCCCGAAAAATATATTCTATTATCAAAAGTAAACATTAGACACTACATTAGACTCTATCTTTTTGCCTTTCTCTTTTATTCATTCTATTCTTATAACTGTCAAAATAATTTTTAATAACAACAAAATAACACACAAACAAAGTGAAGTTAAATCTTTAAAAAATTACTAACATAGTCGTGTTTGATATTAAACTAATGAGTAACGGACAAAAAAATATAATATGTATTCATATTTCGACTTTAAGTTTCATTAAAAAACGCTAATTAGCATAAGCTATTTTTGAAGTGTGTTTAACGAGAAACATAAATCTTCTATTTCTTTCCACAGAGTCAAGTTCGCAGTCAAGCAGAGATTGCCTTGACACTCCCCGCCCGGTTCACTGTCGCTCTTCTCCATCTCCTCGTAGACTTCAGGCTCCTGAGGAGCATCTAGTTCTAGCCAGGGAGAGGACGCCTCCTGGTAGGCCTCCTTCTCCTAAAGTACTTGGATGTGCACTTCGACAACTTGGATACATTCGGCTTATTCCCCGCACAAATAAGCATCTACGATTCGAATTTCGACGATACGTTTTTCCTGCTGGTTATCCAATTAGATTGCGAACAGAACTAAATAAATATATTCTCGTGCCAGCCCAAGAACATATTGTTTTATCAGAATCCAATGGTGACATTTTTGCAATATTAGAGCCTAGAGGGGTTCTTCGTGGAATATATTCGACAAATAGAGCTCATACGAGAATGAAAATAAATATGATAAGCAGCGAAGTTGATAATTTGACCCCAGATGAAATGCGGAATTGTCCAGTGAGCTTAAGTCGCCCAACATTCCCCAACAGTTTTATTAAAGCTTTAGCAAATGACGATTCACTACAGTCCGAATGGAATCCTGATAGCAAACGTAACCCTTGTTCTTCTCCTTCTGACCGACAACATTCACCGGACCGGAATTCTCCTCAGGAGCCTCCTCTTCATGTCGAAACCAGTTCGCCTCCTGGGTGGCCGCCTTCACCTAAAGTACTTGGATATGGACTTGGACAACTTGGGTACATTCGGCTTATTCCCCGCACAAATCAGAATCTACGATTCGAATTTCGAAGATACGTTTTTCCTGATCGTTATCCAATTAGATTGCGAAGAGAAAGAAATAACTATATTCCTGTGCCAGCCCAAGAACATATTGTATTATCAGTATCCAATGGTGATATTTTGGCAATATTGGAGCATAGCGGGGTTCTTCGTGGAATATATTCCACAATTAGTGGTCGTGCGAGAATTAAAATCAATATGATAAGCGGCGAAGTTGATAATTTGACCCCAGATGAAATGCGATATTGTCCAGTGGGCGAACGTCACCCAATCTCCTCCTATAGTTTTATCAAAGGTTTAGCAAATGATGATTCACTAGAGTCCAAATGGAATCCTGATAGCCAACATAACCCTCGTTCGTCTCCTTCTGACCGACAACATTCACCTGACCGGAATGCTCCTCAGGAGCCTGCTCTTCATGTGGAAACCAGGTCGCCTGCTGGGTGGGCGCCTTCAACTAAACTACTTGGATATGGACTTGGACAACTTGGGTACATTCGGCTTATTCCCCGCACAAATCAGAATCTACGATTCGAATTTCGAAGATACGTTTTTCCTGATCGTTATCCAATTAGATTGCGACTAGAAATCAATAACTATAAACCCGTGCCAGACCGAGAACATATTGTATTATCAGTACCCAATGGTGACATTATGGCAATATTGGAGCATAGCGGATTTCTTCGTGGAATATATCGGGCAAATAGTGCCCGTACGAGAGTGAAAATAAATATGATAAGCGGCCAGGTTGAGAATTTGAACCCAGATGAAATGCGATATTGTCCAGTGGGCCCAAGTCACCCAATATTTCCCTATAGTTTTATTAAATCTTTAGCAAATGAAGATTCACTACAGTCCGAATGGAATACTCGTAGTGAACACATCACTGGCTCTTCTTCTCATGATAGCCAACGTTCACCTGACCGAACTTCACCTCAGAAGCCTCCTCTTGAAGCGACGTCCAGGTCATCTTCCCGAAGGCCTGTTTCTGTGCGAGTCCTTGGATGTGGAATAGAACAACTTGGCTATCTTCGGCTTATTCCGTGCACAAACCAGAACCAGCAATTTGAATTACGAAGATACGCTTTTCCTGCCTACGAACCAATTCGAATGCGAATAGATCACACGAACCACGTGCTTGGGCCAAACCAAGAATATATTGTATTATCAACATACAGTGGTGAAGTTTTTGCAATATTAGATTATAGTGGGACTCTTCATGGAATATATAGGACATATGAAAATAATTCGCGAATAAAAATAAATATAATAAGCGGCGCAGTCGATAATTTGACTGCAGATGAAAAAAGGTGTTGTCCAGTAGGCAAAAATCACCCGGTGTCCCCAAACAGTTTTATTCAAGATTTTGCAAATTACGATTCACTAGAGTCCGAATGGCATCTAAATGGTGAACGCTATCCTGGGTTTTCTTCTTGTGCCAGACAAAATAAACCTACCCGGACTTCTCCTCAGTAGCCTCCTCTTCATGCCAGGTCCAGTTCTCCTCCTGGCAGGACACCTTCGCAGGAAGTACTAGGATATGCACTTGCAAAACTTGGATATATTCGGCTTATTCCCAAATCATGTAGGCAGATATTACCCAATCTTCCCACTTCTTTTTATGAAAGTTGTTGCAAATTTCGATTCACTGCGGACTGTGGGTAATTAATTCAATGCAAAAATTGTGAAATCAAACATAATAATACTTGTAGTCTGAAGTTTGATTAAAATTGCATTACAATATTAAAACATCATTGTATTTATTTCTTCCAATTTTCATTTTAATTGCTATTTTTTCCTTAATCTAAGCCTTAAAACTAACATACATCCATACCGTATCTCTAGGATCGCACGCTCTTATCGCCTTGCCTTCCTCGCCTCGCTCGCATGTCCCTACTCTCTCGCTTCCGCGTCTATTACCTAATGCTTATCTACTTTTTACAATATTTACACCCTACTTATATCTACTTCCTCTCTTATTTACAATATTTCCTTCTCCATTCCTCTTCCTCCTTCCTTCTCTTCTTCTCCATCCTACCCAACACGCCCTTCGCCCATGCTACTGCCCCTTTGTCCCCCCTTTCGTGCATCAATACCTCCATGCTCATTCCACTCCTTTCCACCCCTACACACTCCTCCAGCCAGTGCTCCACTTTTGCATACCCCTTCCCACACAGTCGACACATCCTCTTTTCCCAAGAGAGCCAGAATCTATTAAAATCCTCCATGCACCCACATCTCATCCTCGCTATAAGCTCCTGACTTCCTTTCTCTCCGTTCTTACACAAATATTGCGCTCTCGCCCTTGGCATAATCCACACATATTTCCCGTTAAACCTTGACTCTCTTATTCTCTCTTCCCCTGCTGTCTTCTCTCTCTCTCTCTCCATTCCGTTTTTCTTAACCACCTCATATACATTCCTTGCTTCCTCATGCATCCTTCTCACTTCATCCATCTGTAGTCCATTCGCTCTAAAATACCTTTTCTCTTTCAGCCTCCATCCTCCCACCCCCTCTTCTGTTTTTCTTCTCCCACCAACACTCTCTAACCACCTTACTTCGCTCCTCTCCCAAAAATTTCTCCTCATATTTACACGCCCGACTCCCAGCTATAATCCCTATACTCGTTCTCCCCGACTCCCTCCTTCGAAATCCACTTCCCTCCCCTTACTTTATCTTTGGTCTCTTCATATGTCTCCCTTAACCTCTCGATCAGGCCCCTCTCCACTTCCCTATCCTCCATTGCCTCCCACAACCTAACTCTATCCACCGAAGGAAACGCGCCTTTGAGATCTACGAAAAACGCGTATACTCTCGACCCCTTCTTTGCTAATTCTCTATCCACCACGTGCTGCAGAACGTAGATATTGTCGATAGTACTTCTACCCGCCCTAAAGGCCGCCTGCGTCTCCGGAAGGCAAGGGGATTCCTTCCGCCGCTCTCACCCCTTACCCATAACCCTAATGGCTGATGGTCAGATTCTACTCTCCCTTCCACTGCGAATCTTTCCATCTCCTCTCACCCTTTTATATTCATGACTACATAATCTATCACCGATACCCCCAACTTACTTACATATGTGTATTCTCCCTCTTCGTCCCCAGTTACCATAACATTCGCCACCGCCCAGCCTCTATCCTCCATCCAGTCCCTTAGAATCTCACCCTCCTTATTTATTATCTTATCCTTCGATTTCCTTTCGAAGCTGTCCCCTTTCCTGTAAAGGCCCCCTTTCCTGTAAAGGCCCCCTTCCCTCCCCATCCTCGCAGTAAAGTCCCTACCCAGTACCACCATACCACCTTTTGTTTCCTAACCCCTCTAACCCTTCTACTCTCTCCCTCAGCTCTTTGATCTCTTTTTCCCACTTCTCATCTCTGATTTTCAAATACTCCCTCATGCCTGCCATCTGCTCCTTAGTTTCCCTTACGTCCTCCCTCAGCCCCCTGATCACGCCTAGTAGCATCCCCAGAGCCTCTTTCTCCGACTTTCCCTCCACTTGGCTGTGTCTTCCTCTTCAAGAGATCCTCCCCGTCACTTACGCTTGAAGCTCTCTCCCTCTAACCTTCTCGCTACCTTCCTCCCGTTTTCTCCCTCTCCCCGACGCGCTGCGTGAAACCCGACCACGCACTGTTGGCCTTCGTGGCACGTGGAAAATTTTCTCCCCGTAGACTTCACTACTCGCACTACCAGCACTCCCACTGCCCACCTGCCTCTCTGCCGTCGGTAACTGGGACCTCTCCATGCAGTCCCCTCCGCAACCAACAGATGTCTCTGGCGAATAGTGCCTCCTATTGCCGCCAAATTTTCCTTTATTTTTTTTATTTTTTATTTTTCAATTCCTCACAGCCCTTGCATACACCCCTTTCTCTCCCTTGAGATCTCCCACCTCTACGTACACCACCCTTGACACCACGAAGGCCTAGACTCCTGACCCCAAACTTCCTCGACTCCTTGCCAACCTAACCTCACTTTCTCTAACTAACTGAGACCCACCTCACTCCCACGCTAAAAATTACTTTTTATCTGTCCAGTTCACCCCACACAACCCTACTCACCTCCTAGGCTTCCACCTTCACACTCCACTCACACCTTCCACACAAATTTTGCAAAATCCTCTCACCACCTGTTACTTAACATGTTCTCACTTCCACCACCAACATGCATGTCCGCGAACTTTTACATAAGAGATTATGATATTTAATATTAAAAACCTGTGAAAGAACTCTAATTACTATACTGTACCGGCGGTTTAAGCTGTCAAATTATTTGTATTAATTTGTTCAATTTTGTGTGATCGTGATTACCATCTTATTAATTCAAGATGTTTTCTCTTTGGGCTGCCCTGTTACCGTTGAATCTCAATCATGAAAAGTGTTATCTTTTGAATAACTCACGCACTGACACTAGTTTTGATTGTATGTTGTTCAAATTGAAAGAAAATGAAATTAAAATTAGGTAGTAAAATTCCAAAGGATTAATAAACAACAAATCTGACTTCATAGGCAAGGATTCGATTTCTCGTTTTTGCCATAGGATGTAACTTAGCGATTCGCCATTTCTATTCTGGGTTTAGTAAGCTGATTCTCATAATATCAACATCCTGGAGGGTGGAAAACAATCTGTACTCGTTTTGAATTGATATGGCTAAACCTCTGTACGGCGTTATTTCACTTAAATTCGCGCTTTGTCTTCCGTCGAGTAAAGATCCAAAAGTGGCATAGGTCCGTCCATAAATTTGCATGTGTGAGTCAATTAAATTTGTCAAATTAGGTCCGATGGTGCCACCACTTGATGCCGTCACGATTCTTCTGAATTTGGTATAACACATGTCCGTTGGTGCAGGTGGAAGGGCAACGTCCGTTGATACCTGATGAAAAGTAAGGGGCCGGTTCGGACTAGAATTTGAAAAGGTCGTTTCTGGCCAATGTTTAAATTTAATTAATAATGAATTCGCGGCATGAAAAACCCTGTTTTTTCGGATTCCGTAGTACTTCTTCTCGGTACAAAAAGTAGTAAAGAACTGTGATGAAAATTTGAGAGTGACCGACTTGAAGATACGAATCCTCAGATGATGTAGCGGATTTTTCCAAGCATTTTGCTAATTTTAATTTGATTTTTATTGTCAAGCAACAATTTGGAAAGAAAACATGGAAGCAAGCTATATCAGGAATCGCTGACTTCTGAAAAATGCTGTCCGGCATAACGTGACACTAAGACGCCTTTGACTCCTTTAATTTAATTTTTTTAAATTATAATTTGTATTTGATTGACTAATAATTAATAATTATTTCCAATTTAGTTTATTTATTTCAGCAGTTTATAACTGTCAATTATTATCAGTTTCTAATGCTGAAAATATTTCGTAATGGTAAGGAATTGTTGATTAGGCAACAGTAATTGAAATATTATTATTGAGGGTTAATTATTCTAGGTCAGATCAGCTGTCCAAATAAATTGGTTGCTAACATAGGAAGGACGCTAGGAGATAAAAAAATGCACCTACCAGGACGGTGCGTAACAAACCCACACTGGAAATTTTGTTATTTGCCTTGATAACGGGTTCAAAATGAACTCTCCTTTCCCATCCTAGTTGGAATAATCATTTTCTTACAGTAAAATTTCTGAGTGACGTGAGAAGGTAATACACTTATGAGATAACTTCTCGGAACCTATCAAGCCTTAAACTATCGTTGGCTTAGAAGCTTTTTGTATAGACGTATATGAATTTAGTAGTGATGTTTAAATTCTTTATTTACACAAGCGCCTTAGTCATTATATCAAAAAGTAAATTAATTTATGTTTAATCTTAGCTGCTTCTGTGTAGTGGTTTGAACTTAATATAGAGAATATGGTACATTTGTATAATTTTTTTTCAAATGTTACACTTCCACTTTCCAAATTTCCGACTTTTTTATGTTATCAATGAGGGGCATGGATTGAAGCTTTTGCACCAGTAGCTGTACCTTTGACAGAGGAATCTCCGATACTTTTGATGTATTGGCTGCTCTTTCAGGAGCCCGCTGGATGATTTCCTTACAAAGGATCTGATTTCAATTCGTGTTAGTGGCTCTTGGAGATATTTTTTTATTGTAACTCATATTCATGGTGTTGTCCGAGCTCAGCTTCTTTGAAATTTTAAGTCATTCGTTTGACAAAACTAATACTCTACTTCCAAGATTGCTTCTTGCTAATAGAGGCTTCTTGCGAATCAAGAGATTTTAGATAGAGAAAAATAGGTAATTAATCCCAGGATTGTTAATAAGCCTAATCCAATATAAGGCCCACGAGTAAGGGTTCAATGATTTTTGCAGAACGCCTTGTCATCACCTAATTCCTCTGATTGCCTCTCGATCTCCCATAAAAATTCTACATTTTTTTGGTCGGTAGGTAACATCTGCTTTTGATGATCTTACAAGCATTGATTCCGTGATGTTAATATTCTCGTTATTCTTTCCAACGACAGGTTATGTTTTTATTAGGTCTAAATTTAGAGTTCGCTCATTAATGAACTCTGTGAATTGTGGTTTGACTGAAAGACCGGATTAAATTTTGGACTCTGTTTTCAATATACGGCCTGGACCTAGCTGGATTATTTCCAATTTTAATGACTGATTTTTTTAATAGTTGCATCTGTCAGATTGATCATGCTGACTGCTCCCTGTTGAGAGAGTAAATTTATCCCGCTAAGGTCTTCACCTTAAACGAATATGAGACGCTATGGCGTGAAATTTTGATACCGCAGATTTTGAACCTGTCTTGTATTGGGTTTAGCAGCATATTGCTGAAGGTACTTAATTTCCAAGAATGAATTTTTAGCCGTTAGGATGTAGCTTCTTTGCTATTCATTTACAGCGATATATCTAGAATTCGAATTTAAATACGCACGGCTAGAGCTGGCTTAAATCTTAAATGCCTCACGCTTGACGGCATGTTTCATAAATCGCGAGCCATATTCACTTTCTAGAATAACATTATGATTATCGGTTAGTCCTACGACCGTGCATAGACCGTGACTTTGCATCAATTAGATTCCTTACAGCGATTTTTCAGATCTCGTTTAAGTGAAGGATTAGATCATCCGAGTAGGTGCAATAGGTTTCCAGGTGGTCGAAAACACAGTCACATCATGAAACGCTGTGTTGTACGCAAATATAGTGAATGGTAGCAGTTTGTCCAAGTCGTCATAATCGTTCGTGTAATGTGGTATATAATTTTAATGTGGTGACAAAAGTCAAAACGACTGCTTCCAGACGAAAATAATATAATTTATTGTGTACAGATCATAACGAAACTAAAACGTATGATGTTTCGAAACACGTAGTTCACTTCTTCAGGGCTGACCTGCACATGAAGTTTCAGGTTATGTTATTTTTACATATATTATCTACGATTCGTGTGACTGGCCAGAGGTCCCATGGTAGGGACTGCTCGAACTTGATTGGCCAATCAAGTATTTTCTTAAAACCCCGGGAGGTCGGAAAGCCAAATCGGATTGGTATTATATCCATTGTCCATATTAATGTTATTAGGGTGTTTTAAGATTTCGATTACTTCTCTATGTTTTCTTGGAAAAATATTGTACTTTTTTGCGATGACTGTTGTTTTGTCAAATAAGATGCTATGTCCTGTTTCAATATGATGCTCAGCTAGTGCTGATTGCGTGAAATGTTTTAGCCTGACTTTACTCTCATGTTCCCTTAAACGTTGGCTCACCGGCCTCCCGGTTTCTCCAATATAGACTTTACCACAAGAACAAGGGATTTTATATACTCGCGGATCACTGAGAGGTGCCTTTTTATCTTGAGGATTGTTTGGAAATTGTCCTATTTTTTCAGGTTGTTTAAATATGGTTTGGATGTTGTGTTTGTTCAGAATTCTGTGGTGGGAGGAGGCATGTAGGTATATGTTAGTATGGGTGGGTTTTCTGTAAACTTCATGTTCTTATGTGTTATCAGATCTTTTGTAAACTAGTTCGTCCAAGAATGGCAATTTTCCCTGTTGTTCAATTTCCATGGTGAACTTAATATTAGGGTGTACTTGATTGATGAAATCGAAGAACTTATGTAGTTCATATAGTCTATGGCTCAAGATAACAAAAGAGTCGTCAACATAACGGGATCAAAATTTCGGTTTGAGCTTGGATTTGTTAAAAATTTTAGGTGAGATTGGAGATTCCATTGCTGCTCCTGAACTTTGTTCGTAAAATGGGTTATTGAAAGAGAAGTAGGTATTATTGAGACAGTTTTCTATCAAAGGTATGAAATCGGAGGGAAAGTTTTCAAAGGATTTAGTAATTTCGATTGTATCAGAGATTAGTACTTTTGTAAAGAGAGATTCTACGTGGAAACTCACTAAGATGTCTTAGGGTTGAATTTGGGTCTGTTGTGTCTTTCTGCTGAAGTAAAAAGAATTTTGGACGTGCGTGATATAGTTTCCTGTGAAAGGATTCAGTTCTTCCGCGAGGAAGCGTGCCCGGTTGTAAGTTGGTGAGTTTAATGCGCTGACGATCGGTCTGCGTGGAATATTGTTTTTGTGGATTTTTGGGAGTCCGCAAAATCTTGGAGAGGTGGGATTAGTAGGTATTAATTTAGATATTGTTTGGCTGTCAAGTTTAGAGTCTTTTAGAAGGGTTTTTGTTTTGCTGAATGTTGTTTTTGTAGGGTCCTTTTTAAGTTTTCCATATGTATCGTGAGTTAGAAGGTCTACTTACTGGAAGTAATTTGTCAAATTTAATTTTTTGTTTTTGAGTAGAAAGATCTTCAATCTTTTGGGATTGGTCAAATGATATGGGATGCAATTTACTCAAACATAGATTCCGTCCTCCCGGGTTTTTGAAAAAAATACTTGATTGGCCCATCAAGTTCGAGCAGTCCCTACCATAGGGCGCTCTGGCCAATCACAGGCATCGTAGAGAATATATGTAAGAACAACATAACCTGTAACTTCAGTTTTAGGTCAGCCCTGAAGAAGTGAACTGCAATGTTCACGAAATGTCCGCAAGATTCGTAGTTTTGCACACGATTGAAACCCGAAAAAGCTTTATTATTTAAATTTATCATAATGAATCATCGTGAAAGCATTAAGTCAATTATAAGTAGGGATTGTTGTGCTTAATCGTTCATATGCAAAAATTTAAATAAATATAAATTCTTGAATAAAGAAGATTGTTAAGTCATAATTTTGAGTACAGTTATAAAGAATTTGCCTGACACTAAATTAAAAATGATGTCCAACACAAAACACAAGTTACATTTTTTTAACCCGTCATGTAAGAATTTGTTAAAATTAGTTATTATAAACCGTTATTTTTGTTTAAGTTTAATCCGAGCAACCACAACAACTCCATCGTGATAATACCAATACCAAATCCCCACATTATGGGCTACAAAATTTATTTATTTTTTTGTTATATAATTTTTAATTAAGGTTTCAGGCTAACTCTTTATAACTATACACAAAATTATGACTCAACAATCTTTTGCATTCAAAAATTTATATTTTTTTCAATTTTGGCATATAAACGAGCAACCACAACAATCCCTACTTATGTTTGTTGTTTAACTCAGTTTGAACCTTTTTTAACCTGATTTTAATGATCAATTTTAATCTGATGAGGAAACTGGTACATGTTTCAAAACATCACACGTTCATGTTTCGTTATGATCTCGACACAATGAATCATACTGTTTTCGTCTGGAAGCAGTCGTTTTGACTTTTGTCACCACTCTCATCTAGCATATTCCCAGACGTTCAGCATAGGAGGGATTTAACATCACTTAATTTCTTCAATGTTTTTAATTTATGTAATTTGTTAAAACTATATGGGGCTTCTCTCCAGGGATCCATTGGTTTGAGGACAAAAACCGAAAGTCGTCAATTGTTTTACGTTAAAAAGTTTTTCCAGTTTGCTCATCATTTCACTCAAAGAGGCTTCTCCTCGATCACTCAGGGTGCACTTCGGGGCACCGTAGTAAGAGAAGAGGCAAGTAGCAACGGAATGGGTAATTGTATGCAATACTTGCTGTAGTTGTCCTGCATAATAAGTATATGTCGATTCCCTTTCAGGGTGGTAGGGAGTTTTCCTACATTGTCAAGTGACACTTCGTCAAGTACGCCAAATGGTGTATCGGTAATCACCATTGGATCATACGTACAGGCTCTCATGAGTTTATT
The DNA here is from genome assembly GCA_932066315.1 of Andricus coriarius. Taxonomy (NCBI): domain Eukaryota; kingdom Metazoa; phylum Arthropoda; class Insecta; order Hymenoptera; family Cynipidae; genus Andricus; species Andricus coriarius. The sequence goes on from CAKNWT010333662.1 coordinate 16,748, forward strand.
CTTCAGAAAAACTAGGAAAATTTCGTATGTAGTTGTTTATTTGATCCCGCAGGCCGAGGCATGTAAATGATTTTCGGACACTCATATACGTTTTTGTCATGCCCTTGTGTCGTTCTACTAGACTCGCGTGATATTTAATTATTATTTATGGTCTTAAGTCCTCCTGAGGCTTCTCAGTTCTATCAGGACAAAGAGTGATCTGGATATGACCACCTCAGAGAATAGAGGGAAAGATGTCGCGAGTTTTATCTTGGGGCAGCGAACGAAGAAACTTCCCTGAATTTGTTATACGGCATGTTTTTTTTTCATATTTTTCTAGAGCGAGGCGTAGGTTCCCTAGACCAGCAATCACGTACTTCGAGCCAAGTTAATCGAAACATCTCGTTTTTATAACGATATAAATCGTCTTGTATCGACAGTTATGGGTGACCAGGACTTGTCCCTTCTGAGGTCAACTTTCCCAGAGGTCTTGTAGAGCAAGACGCTCCATAGCCACCAGGAGCTTGGCGATCGAATTCGTAGGTCAATGGTTCTTTTCATTCTCGGTTTATGTTAGATTCTTTAGTTTTATGTAAGCAGATTTCTGAATATCGTTCTTTTTCGTTCTGGTGTTGGTCGGTCTATATAGAGTAAATGCGGGGGTGCACTTCTAGATGAGTCATTGCCTTTGGAGTTCTATTGCGCAGGTCCTACTCCTGACAAAAAGCTGTTACCAATTCTATAAACGGGGGCAACATAATCTTTATTATCCCCTTTTTCAGATGATTATTCCGATAAAGAGGACGCTGTGCAGGAGGATGGCGTTTTGCGATTTTGAGTCTAGGGTTGCGATTTCGTACCCTTGATGCAATTATGCTTCCGTCGATGTTAGGTGCCTTCAAACCGCTCAAAGGTCGGAAACTGTCGCCTAGGTTTAGAACGGGCCTTGCCTTCTTTCTCGGATTTAGCTGATGCCCTGCTTGGTGTTTATACTTTTGTCCGGTTTCTTGGTAGTTCGGTTCGCAGGTGGCTTGGTCAGAGTAGTCGGTTTCGATTTACTAGGTTTGAACTGGCAAGACCTCGGGATAGTCGGATTTTTTTGAGCGGCCGAGACGGGGGGTGTGGCGTCCCGCCCGGGGGGGGGGGGGGGGGGGTGGTTTGCTCGGGCTGGATTCTAAGTACATTACCGTCGCATTGCTCATAAAGCACTGGATTTTGATACAGGGCCTCGACCCAGCGATTCAATTTACCTATCTTATATTGGAAAATAAAATCGTCGTTTTTCAATTTTATTCGACACTTAGAAAGTGTGGTGCCCGGGTCCTAAACATAGAGCATCCGTTGAACTGGATGATGACCACAAGCTTATATAAAGTTCCTGTCGTGAAGGTAGGGCTGGACATTTTGCACTCTATTTATTATTCAATATTCAATATTTTTCTTGATGAGATAATTCAAAGGCTTGAATCACTGGGCGTGGGAAATTTTGTATTACGCTTTTCTTTGATGGGATAGATTTTACTCCATTCTTTTCAATTATGTGACCTAGATATGCTACTCCTTTGCGCAAGTTATCACATTTATCTAGCTTCAACTCCAGGTTTGCTTGCCTTAAGCATGTGAAAAGGCACAAACCATCGTGTGTTATTTCTTAAGTGTTTCTGAGAACAACACTACGTCGCCAAGATATATGAAGACCACCGAGCCATGCATTCTTTTCAATACTTTGTACATTAGACGTGAAAAAGTTGACTGGGCATTGTTTATGTTCATTGGCTTTCGTAGGTACTCAAAATGACCTTGAGGTGTAGAGGAGGCCCTTTTTCTCGATCGTCGGGGTGCATTTAAACATGGTGATATCCGCTTGCCAAATCAAAGAAAGGAAAGTACTGTGCCTTCCCTAGATGGTCCAGTATTTCTGTGACAATATTTCCTTATGACTTTTTCGTTAAGCGCCCTATAATCGATGACATCCCTGTGTTATTTTTGTCCTGAGTCATCAGGTTCCTTAGGGATGATCATTAGTAGTGAATTATAGCGTGATTTTCCTGGTCCGATGATTACGCTCTTGAGTTGTTTTTCATCTGCTTGCCGTACATCTTCGGCCGAATCTTGACCCCGTCGATATTGTCTACGCTATATGACTATATTTTCAGTCATGTTTATTCGGTATTCAACCAAGTTGATTGCTGTCAGTTTCTCGATATTCAAATGAAATATAATCGGAAATTCCTTCGTCCATTTTCTTAGCTACACCTTCATCCGATTAAGTTACTTCTTAATTGGGAGATCCTTCCCCTTGAATATTATATTATTCAAAGGGGATGATTCCTAGGGGAAAAGAGCTAGCTCGACTACCTCTACAGTAGCTTAAATTACTAATAAATGACAATTCCTGTTTTTCTTTGTGCCCGCAGCTTCGTCAAAATTGAATCCGTCGAGAGTCTTGATACGAAGTAGTTACCTCTCTCGTACTTCGGGATTCGATAAATCTAGTGCGATTGCTTGACGAGTTCGTGGTTGAATCTTTAATATGAGATCAAGCGGTTTCATTTCCGAGTTTAATGTTTTTTTTTTCTTAATTGGATTCTTCGTCCACAAGCGGAATTGGTATTACTGTGTTAGATACTGTGACAATAGTATTGTGCTTAAAGGACATTTGAATTTTTACTAGCGGAGAAAGGATCGGTATAGAAGGATGCATTTGGATTGCGAAATACCGCAGCAATCAGCATGACTACTGGGAAATCTTCTAGTTGGTTCCAGGTTCGGAACAGCATGTGGAGTTCACCAGATGATTCACAGTTCGGGGACGCTCCTGAGGCTTGGCGCTAATCGGGGCGTCCTGCTGATGGGCTAGATCACGAGGGCTGCCTTTTATATTTTGAGCCTAATAATGAAAAGACAATAATTGATCATCGAAAATGGCTTTATTGTTTTTCAAAGTATTCTCCCTGAAACTCAACACACTTTTGCATGCGCTTGAACCAACGTTCGAAACATTTGTTCCATTCCGATTGAGGCACCTCCGAAACATGCAATTTGAACGCATCAACCGCTTCTTCAGGCGTCGAAAAACGTTGACCTCGTAACTTATTTTTTATTTATGGGAATAAAAAAAGTCATTAGGTGCTAAGTCAGGGCTGTAGGCTGAAAGACCCATCAATTCGACGTTTTCAGCCTTCAAAAAGTCCCTTGTTGCAGCGGATGTGTGAGAGCTCGCATTGTCGTGGTGGAGGATGATTCGTCTTCGGCGGCTGATTTCCCTAATTTTTGAAAATATCTCCGGTAAAAAAATGGTTGTATACTATTCCGAATTGACCGTCCGACGTTGCTCCAACGGCACAGTTCCTACGTGGCCGGTTTTTCCAAAAAAACAGGCAACCATTTGCTTCGAAGTGCTTCGTGAGCGAACAACTTTTGTCGGATTTGTCTCATCTTGTTCAGTTTCAGGCTCATACGCATAAATCCATGTTTTGTCAGCTGTTACGATGTCATAGACATGCTTTGAATCACCGCGATCGAATTTTTTGAGCATTTGTTTTGACCAATCCACACGAGCCTTTTTTTGAGCGATTGTCAAGTTATGTGGGATCTAACGGCAACAATTTTTTTTGACAGCCAAATGTTAATGTAAAATTGCTGGCACGCTGGTCCCACTAATGCCCAAGGATGCCTGAATCTCACGATAAGTCACATGACGGTCTTGAATTATTAGTTCACGCACAGCGTTAATTTTTTCTGGGACAACGACTGATTGTGGGCGACCTTCACGACTTTCGTCACTGAGCAAACTGCGGCCACGATTAAATTCGTTGTACCAGCGTTTCACAGTGGCCAAGGATGGAGCTTCATCGCCAAAAGTCGAATGGACCTGCCACATGTTGGCCAACAGGAAACTAGCAACGACGAAGGGTAATACCGCTTTATGTGGTACCGTTGACTCGGAATGTCCACAAAAGGCGTTTCATTGCCCCTGCTATGGTGCTTGGTAGTGGACAAATTGCTTTATTTGCTTTCGAGTCAGGGCTACAACGTTATAGGCTACGTGCACGATATACTGGTTATTGTTCCCATCCAGCATCTGGATGCGCTCTTCGGAGTAATGCTGCAAGCACTGGGGATAGTGGTTTGTTGGTGCAAGACGTCTAGATTATCCGTGAATCCCAGCAAGACAGATGCGGTTGTATTCATCAGACGCATTAAGTGGGAAACCATGAGTACACTGAAATTTGTAGGACAATAACTGGAAATCAAAGAACGAGCTCAATATCTAGGAGTCATCCTAGGTACGAAACCATCATGGAATGAGCAGCTGGAAAATAAGTTAAAATAGCTAAAGACAACTCTATGGCTCCCCGTTATCACTTTGACAAGAAGTATCGTACTAGCCTATCCGCGAAGGGTGATTGGGTTAGCAGTGAAGCACACCTGCCCACTATAGGGACGACTAGTTTACAGACGGCTCCAGAAACTAGGAGAAGGCCGGAGCTGGTGTATATTGTAAAACAATTGGAATGGGCTTCACAATTTCGATGAGGACCTACGCCACAGTCCCACAATCTGAGATTATGGCCATGCTCCAGTATTGTATTTTCGTAAATTTATGACATAATTTTCTCTTTAGCTATATAAATAAATTAACCTAGAACAAAAGTTAAAATATCTTTGACTATTCGACTGAGAGTTAGGGAATAGAACTTTTTTACTAGTTGTTTACCAAAGAGCAACAACTTCAGAGGTAAATTATAACAGTTTTCATGAGACAGAGGTGAAGTGGAGTGAAGTTTTATCAAAAAGTGCGGCAAGTATACCAGTTGTGCAAGAAATTTTGATAGAAACACTGTGGTTCCAGTATTTTCTGTGTGTGCCCCTAAAGGCATGCAACCCGCTTCCACCGCCCGTCGCCATGTTCGACGACTAAATGTCAAGTGCAGGACTGATCCCGGTCCATGGAAGTCACAGAAACCAGAGATGTGGTGGGAGATCGCCGATCTAATGGAATAAGAGAATTTCAGTGAATGCGAAAAACGTGCGCTGATAACTGCGCCCTCTTGGCGGATGCAACTAGCAGTTACTTTAAAGGCGCATGTTGCGCGTCGGTAAATGATGAAAGTTAGCAATTTCTAAAATGAGTTACCATTGAAGTTTCTATTCGAGGAGTCACGATTAGCAACATTATTTACGACCGGAGTCCATTATTTTTATTTATTATGTTGCATTATGTTGTTTTTTATTAAAGCTACAGAATTAAGAGTCAAATTTTATTAATCAAGAACCCTATTTTATTACAATGCTAAACAATTATTTGAAATTAAAAAAAAGTTACATACCCAGCAAACAGATGTATTAAATTATTCATAAATATACTGAAAAACGAGTCAGTGATTATACAATAAAAAAATAATCCTTTTACTTTGCTCAAATAATTTAATTAATAATTGGGGAAAGAAAATATAGTTTTTTTCTTGATTTTTTTCTTAATTTGTTCAAAAATATACACACGATTGAATATATTTATGTATATTAACTGATTTTAATGATTTCACAGACAAAGCAAGATATGAAAGAAATAAGAGGACATGTTTGTAGATCTTCTAACTAAAGAGGAAATTTTTATTTCTTGTCTCTTTAAAGCGGGCTTTCTTTTCAAAATGAATCTTATTTTTGTGCTTGCCCAAACGTGTTCGTTTTTTGTTTCATTTTTCAGTTTGAAACTTATTTATGAATTTTAGAAGTTTTGAAGAGGTTACAAATATTTTAAGACTTGAATTGCTCTTCGAAATTTTATAAAATATTTTGAAATTTCTTCAACTCTTCTAAAAATCATAAATATCTTTTGAGCTGACTCTAATGTTTCATAATATTTTGTAAATCCTGTATATTGCGAGAGTGCCTACCGAGGTGGGAAAATGGGATCAGGACGCCGAGAGAATTGGGTGAACACATTAAAAAACTCAATGCTTAGGTAAAAAGGGCTTTATTGCCACTTACATAATGTAGATCGCCAATCCGCGGCGGAGGGCTGGTAACCCGTGGCGAAGGTCGCGTAGGTGGCTGGTAACCCGTGACGAGGGTTGCGTAGTTGGCTGGAAGTCTTCCCGGAAGAAGAGTAGTGTGGCCGCAGATTGATGAGGTCCAGTTCCGGCCTTCCGACGGTGATGGCAGTGTAGAGAGCACAAGACACTTGGGCGGAATCGGTTACCCGGTAGGCGAACGAGCCAAGACTGAAGACTACGCGACGGGCCTCGTTATCGTCGCGGGCTTCGGGACCCCTCGGGGGGTTCCGCCTTATCTCGGGTGCGGCCCGGCAACCCTTTCATGCAGGGCCGTCCCGAGTTCCTTTTAATGGTAACAATTCTGTTACACCCCCCTCCCCTGCGGGGGTTTGGGTGTATACCTGGACTTTTTGTAATGTCCTTTTTTAAGTCTGATATAGTCTCGAAAAAAAAAGGCATTTAAATCAAAGTTAGCAAATGTGCTGTTTTCCTCTTGAGGTTTGCCTTAACAATTTTGATTTTATCAATTTTAGATCTAGTAAATAATTATGTTTTGGTTTCCTAATGAGTAAATATGTCTGTTTGGGTCTGGAGTTGTAAAGTTTTGCTAAGTTTAAATTATGTTTCGCTGTCTAGAAGGTTATATGTTATCTAAATAAATCCAAGTATTAATCCTTCGCGAAATTGATATTGTAGTTTTTTGCAATTGTCCATAGTTTTGTGCTTTAATTT
>CAKNWT010333665.1:0-11391 GCA_932066315.1 Andricus coriarius
ATCATAATTAACACCCCTCACAATCCAATCGGGAAGGTTTTTACTCTTGATGAGTTGCAGTTCATTGCTGATTTGGCAAAGAAGTGGAATGTTCTTGTGCTTTCGGATGAAGTTTACGAGTGGATTATTTATGAGCCTAACCAGCATATAAGAATAGGTAGGAACAAGTAATATAATTTTCTTTTAAAACTGTATCACATGTATAAATTCACTTTGAGACCCGTAGTAAAACATTGCGTTGGTCCAAAGCAGATCTACTTTTTTAGCCAAAATTGGTAGCCACTCAGTCAGACTGTTCTAACTTTGGTTTATACATCAATTTTGAAGGATGGGGGGATGCTCACCAAAATGTATCATCCACGCGAGCCATGTGGTATACTTTTCAAGATTCCCCAAAATTGTGTATGCACTTTGAACAAGATTTTGAAAGTGAATATCCTTTTGATAGGTATTCTCGACTGAGTCTCGACTTGCCTGAATCCAGCTTTGAATTAAAGATTGACCGACTACTGGCTCAACTTTAGTAGTTTATGTTGGACCGATTGTCAGTCTGTTAATCATCCTTCTGTCATTTACCAAATTAAGTCTCCAGGCCGCCTTGGCAGCCCGTTTATAGAGATCCTCTCATCCAGGAGAGCCCTTTTATAGGGATCTTTTCATTCATATCCATACGCATGCAGACCGACGTCATTTTGACCCCCATGTCCCACACGCCTAAGCCTCCCCACTAACTACAAGGTGTTACAGACCCTAGGGGGGGGGCATATAATATAAAAGATTTTTAAAAAAATTTCTCCACGTATCCTATAAAAAGGTGCAAGTAAATGATTATTAATTATTTAAATAATTACAAAAATTGGCTTCCACAATAAATATCACTCCTAACGTTCATTAACCGCAACTTTGTATGATTAACAGGCGAAAAATTGTTTAGATGAAAATTTTTTAATTAATTACACTTCAGAGTACTTAAAAATAATTTTTCATTAATACATCATCTTTATTCCTATAAAAGTTTTATTATACATCATACTCCTTTATAAAATTGACTGATCAATAAGGTTGTTGCCTAAAAAATAATTTAGGTCTCATTGTATTTGTGTTTGAGCATCAATCACCATTGATTTCTCCGGTGTGCTTTACTTACTCAGACAAAGACAAAATAATAAATTGGAAAACCATACATTTCTAGGATTTTTTATTCAGAAAAAGAGTATATGTACAAAAAATTGAAATCGGAATTATGACTGAAGAGACCGATTTGCAATGTTATGCATAATAATTTTAAAAACTTTAAAATTGCTTAACAATGCGACCTGTGCTTTAATTTGTCCACGAAACTTAATTTCTGCATGAATGCGAATGAGAGCCGCAAATGTAACATTTTAAAAATAATCCTGTTGGACCGAATTTTGGGAAAGTTGGGCCGATGGGAAATTCGCACTTGGGATCGCTTATAGCTCTGAATGGTTACTGTAGAAAAGAAATAATAACATTGAAATCATGATTTATCAATACATTTTACTTTTTCATTAAAGCAACTTTACCAGGCATGTTCGAACGAACAATTACAATTGGTTCGGCAGGAAAAACATTTAGTGCGACTGGATGGAAAATTGGATGGGCTTATGGCCCAGAGAATTTAATTCACAACTTGCAAGTCGTTCACGATTTTACGATCGAATCCTGCAATAGACCTACTCAAGTAAATATTATATTTATAATATTTTACCATGGTTTTTCAAACTATTTTCATTGCCACCTTCATCACTCGACTTAGTGTAACGATATGTGAATCAGTGAATCAGTGCTCAGAAGCACAGAGAATAATGAAGTTCGGTCCAGATCAGAACCTTTTCCAATTTTTTACTAAAAGGTCCGGACTCGAACCTTTTAAAATTCTTAAGAATCATGTCTGGATATAAAACTTTTCAAGTAATTAAGGGTTTGGGCCAGACCAGAACCTTCTTAAATCATTAAGGGTCCGGTCTAAAACCGAACTGTATAAATATCTTGAAAGTTCACTTAGTATACTAAACTTTTTTTTACCAAAAAGTCTGGTGCCGAAACTTTTAAAATTCTCAAGGATCTTCTGAAAACGAAACTTACAAATTAAGTATGATCTGGTACCGGCCAGAATTTTGTAAGTTCTTAAGCATCTTATCCGAATCCAATCAGTTTAAGTATCTTCAAAGTCCGCTCAGCACCCTAAAAATTCTTTTCAGAAAAAGTCTGTAACCACACCATTAACAATCAGTAACGATCCGCTATAATTAATGGTTCGGTCCAGAAAAAAAACTTTTGAAATTCTTAAGGTTCTGGTTTGGAAATGAACTGTTTAAATATCTTGAAAGTCCACTCAGCTTTCTAACCAATTTTTAACCACAAAGTCCGGCCTGAACGCGACATTAATGATTCAGTTTTAGTAAACAATTAATAAATATTTATGAATTGATGAATCAAATCATTTTTAACAGGAAGCCGTAGCAATTTCATTTGAAAAAGAGATTGCTCGATTTGGTCAACCTGATTGTTATTTTGTCAGTCTTGCAAAGCAGTTGTTACCAAAACGAGACTACATGGTCAAATTCCTCACAGATGTGGGTATGTCACCCATAATTCCAGAAGGCGGTTATGTCATGTTGGCAAATTGGACAGCCTTAGAAAATAAAGTAAACCTTGATGAAGAGCAAGATGTAAATAAAGACTATCAATTTACTAAATGGATGGTAAAAAACGTCGGTTTATTGGGACTTCCTTCTTCTGCCTTTTACACCAAAGAACACAGTCATTTGGGAGAGGACCATGTACGGTATTGTTTTATGAAGGTAAGAACTTGATATTTAATGTAATTTAATGTTAATAATTTGGTCTTGCATGCTTTTTAGCTTTACAAATTTATAACTCAATTGCAACTTTGTAATGTCTATAATACTTTTATAATATAATTACTACAATTTAGTAATACCTACTTTACACACAAAAATACTCGAATTTTTTTTGAATATTAGGATGGATAATAAAAGACTAAAGAATATTTTCCTAAAACATTCCAACACCAAAAAATATTTTTACAGAAAGACGAAACTTTGAAGAAAGCCGCTGAGATTCTGCGTAAATGGAATCCTTAAGAATACAGTGAAATATAAAGGCGTACAAAAAATAGAATTATCTGTATGAAATTGTAGAGTTTCAGCAAAAATATTACTGTACTTTTGATCAGTTACAAATATAAATTTTCAATATCAATGTGTGCCATGCTATTTGTTCAACTATATCCTTTTTAAGGACTGAGAGTGGATGAGATTAATACATTACCAGTCAGAATAATTATGTTTCTACTTAAAAAATTCGTATTCAAATTAAGCTTGTCTTAGAAAGTGGAAAAGTCCGTAAAAAATTTAGAAATATTGATACATTCACATCATAATGAGAAGATATTATTTTTGTATAAACACTGACTATCGCGGATTTCATCAAATCTCCACGTTTCGAGAACCCCTGAATCCGAAAACAAGTTTTGCGATAATGTCCATCTGTCTGTCGCCATCGTCGTGCCCACGCAGCAAGGCACATTATTTTCAGTTAAAAATACTCAAACATATCATTGGGTATTCAAAATATTAATTCATTTTTCGATACCTGGGCATCCGGCGATTACTCAATCTCTCACCTTATCATGATTTAAGAAAAAAGATTAACAATTTTGCCTGCTTTAGTAAGCTTTAATTTAAAACTGAAAGGCCACTCTTATACAAGACCTCCAATCGCAGCGTAATTGTGGTACAACATTTGAATTAAATAATTACACACGACGAAATTTTGAAAAATGTATCGTATTAAAGAATGTTAAAAGAATATCTGTGAATTTTTTCAGATTTTTTCTAATTTCGACCGCTTTCTGGAACAGGTGAAAGTCGACGCTTGAAAAATTTAGATGGTCAGTTTGATCTTCTAGATAGTATATCCACAATTTTTTCTTCATAGTCGGACAGTCCACAATTTTATAGTCTTTTCGAACATCCGCGGGTGATTTAGACTCACTTTTTCGTTCTGATTTTGAACGTCAAATTCGATACCTCCGAGGAATTAAGGACACAGGCGTAATTCCTTAATAAAGAAACAAGACTTGCAAGATTTGTGACACACATTTATATTGTTTTCTTAATTTTCCAATGTTAAAAATGTTTTAATTCAGTGCAGTGACGCCGTTTCCTTAGCCTCTCGTGCTGAAAGTAATCTGTTGTCAAAGTTTTCATGCAAATGCAATCATGCCTGAGGCATCCTTCATTCAAAAATAATAAAGATGATTTAAGAATTGATGGATTTTATATAAATTTTCATGTTTTTCAGGTTTCATTTATTAATTTAAATTTCCGTTTATCTTACTCTTATCAATATATATGTAGGTATGAGAAGGACAACATATAATAAAGTTGACCCTCTGATATGATTAAGTTAACAATCCAAGATAATTAAGCTGAAATTCGTGAGAAGAAAATCAGGTTTAAACTCCAGGATTGTCAACTTTACACTCTGGGGTAGTGAAGCCAACCGTAAAATTTTGACACTCTGCGGATGGTAGGCTACGCCATTTAGCGGGCTGGGTCATAGTTAAAACTCAAATATAGTCAGTCTGACACTCTAGATGTTCAGGCTATATATAATTTTTCCGCCTGGGTCGTCACTCAAGCAAACTCTTAAGTGAGTAACTTTCCAAATTTAATTAAAATTTCGCACCACCGTGATAACACATATGATTACCAAAATTAATTTGTTGATTATTGTTGATTGATAACATTTGAATTCTCTATTCTTTTTTAAGTCTTTGGATCTGGAAATAAAACATTTGTGCAGCTTTTCATATCATCATGATGCAAGATATTACCATATAGATACAACTCCCGAAATGATTGTGGAATATTTATTTTTCCATGTACATATTGTGACTTCTGGATAATGACCTTACATTACTTACCTTATATTAATAAATAGATCCTTAGTTTTGCTCGACTAAATAATTAGCACAATTTCCAATTCAGTGAAACTAAAGCTAGGAAATTCAATCGATGCGGGATTTGAGGTATACTGAAAGAGATAAAGACAAACCAATTTCAGATATAATTAATTATTTATTTAGTTTACTACATGGATTAATTGTCTTGTCAAATATCTAGAGATTAGTCAGAGTCCCATGTCATCAAGTATATCCCATGAAATGCAGCTTTTAAAGACAAGTAAGATTCGGAGTGATGGTTTAGGCAACAAGAAAAGAAATATAGAATTAAAATAAGTGGAAATCTAATCGATTGCTTACCCAAATTATATTTGTTGTGCCTCGTGCTCAAGAGCCAGAAGAATTTCCACTATTTGTTTGTGGAATGATGATTAACCTGATGATTTCCTCAAGACGAATGATGTGATGACTAGATTTCTCCAGACAGCGTTGGAGGATCCTCAGCGTAATCATAGAGGGTTGTGGTCTTCCAGGGATCCAATTATGACAGGAATTTTGCGTTAATATTTAACAAGAAATGGTTATTCGATAAGGGGTATTGGACAAATTTGTCTTTTAGCCACACTATTAGGATTACTCTTCACAAATTACACATATTCCAATTTGGTGCACTAAACACTGACGTGCTACAATTTTATCTTTCACTAGAATTAATAGATAACAGATTTTACTAACGAAACGGAGACAGAAAACAGACCTACAGACGAGAAAACGACAAAAAAATTACCCGACGGATTATAGATCGGACACAGTCTTCGGCGGATAATGGAAAAACAGAAACGTAAAAGAGCCTCCGGCGAATAATGGACTAACGGAAACTGAACTTAATAATTTCAGTACGGTTTATATATGGCACAGATTCCATGCGAATCCTAAAAATCGATAAGGGTAGCAAATTCATAGTCGCCATTTTGGGTTTCCTCTTTTGAGTTTACGCAATTTAGGGGAGACTAGAAAAACCGTAAATGATTAGGATTTTTAGGGTTAAGCCACATGCGACGTAAATTATTCGTAGAAGTCTGATCAATCAATACCAGGCAGATTTGTATTGATTTGTATTTTATAATTACCTTTAAATTATAAATAATTATAATTTATAATTACCGCTACGTCGCAGGACGTAACAATATCGAATAACCAAGAGGACATAGCGCATCCCTGCCTGATGCCCTGCCTAATACCAAACCGATCACTCAGTTGTCTATTTACCCTTGCACTCGCTTGACTACCTTCATATATTGTAGGATATAGTGTAGGATTTTTCTAGATCAACAAATGCACAGAAAACTTTTTTGTCTACTCTGAAACTTTTTTCTAGGATCTGTCTGACACTAAATATCCGATCCGCACCTGATCTTCTTGGCATAAATCCGCATTCGACTTCCCAGATCTTTTCTTGGCCAGAGCGCCCTATGGTGAGGACTGGTCGAACTTGATTGGCCAATTAAATCTTTTTTTGTAAACCCAGGAGGACAGAAAGCCAAATCGGATTGGTATTATATCCATTGTCCCTATTGATGCTATTAGGGTGTTTCAAGATTTCGATTGCTCCTCTGTTTTCTTGGTAAACTATTGTAAACCATTGTATTTTTCTGCGATGATGGTGGTTTTGTCAAATAAAATGTTCTGTCCTGTTTCGATATGATGCTCAGCTAGCCCTGATTGTGTGAAATGTTTAAGCCTGACTGTACTATCATTTTCCTTCACACGTCGGCTCACCGCTTTCCCGGTTTCTCCAATAGACTTTGCTACAAGAGCAAGGGATTTTATATACTTTCGGATCACTGAGAGTTGTCTTTTCATCTTTAGGGTTGTATGTTGCTCAGGTTCAAACATGGTTTGGATGTTGTTTTTGTTGAGAATTCTTCTTATTTGTTCTGTGATACCTTGGATGCAGGGGAAGATGGTGGTCGTTTTTCTCTCTCTTTAGTGAGTTGTTTAGTGTTGTGTAAACTTCATGTCCTAATGTGTTATCAGATCTTTTGTAAACTAGTACTTCCAAGAAAGGCAATTTTCCGTTTTGTTCCATTTCCATGGTGAACTGGATATTAAGGTGTAATCGATTGATAAGATCGGAAAACTTGTTTAGTTCATCTAGTCCATATCTCTAGATGACAAAAGTGTTGTAAACGTAACGGCTCTAAAATTCAGGTTTAAGCTTAGATCGGTTGAAGATTTTAGTTTCTAGATGTTTTATAAAGATGTTGGCTATTACAGGTGAGATTAAAGATTTCATAACTGCTCCTGAGGTTTGTTCGTAGAATTGTTCTTTGAAAGAAAAGTAAATATTATTAAAACAGTGTTCTATTTAAGGTATGAGATCGGAGGGGAAGTTTGAAAAGGATTTAATAATATCAATTGTATCAGAAATTGGTACTTTTGTAAAGAGATATACAACGTCGAAACTCACTAGGATGTATTGTGGTTGAATTTGAATCTGTTGTATCTTCGTAATAAAATCAAAAGTGTTTTGGACGTGCGTGATAGAGTTTCCTGTGAAAGGATTCAGTTCTTTGGTTAGGAAGCGTGCTGAGTTGTAAGTTTGTGAGTTTATTGCGCTGACGATCGGTCTGAGTGGAATGTTGTTTTTGTGAATTTTTGGGAGTCCGTATAGTTTTGATGAAATGGGGTTAGTAGGTATTAATTTAGATATTGTTTTGGTGTCAAATTTAAAGTCTTTTAGAAAGGTTTTTGTTTTGCTGACTATTGTTTTTGTGGAGTCTCTTTTAAGTTTGGTATATGTATCGTCAGTTAGAAGGTCCATGATTTTGTTGTTATAGTCTTCTTCATTCATCATTACTCTTGTGTTGCCTTTGTCTGCGGGTAATATTATGATACCCTTATTTAGATTGAGTTCTTTAATTGCTGTTTTTTCTTGTTTTGTTCAATTTAAAGAGGATTTGATCATTTCTTCTTTCGGGATTTTAGAGGAAGCTACTGCAAAATTATGTCTTTCAGATAAGGCTGAAGTCATTTCATTGCTAAGAGGATGGTCAGAGAAGTTTTCTACTGTGTTAGTTAGTAGTATGTGCCTTACTGAAAGTAATTTATCAAATTTTATTTTTATTTTTTAAATGAAAGGATCTTTAATCCGTTGGGACTTCAAGTTTTCCTCCAATTTGACAATTACCCATATACTCTCTACAATGCCTGTGATTGGCATCGTAGAGTCTTTTTTAATGGAAATTGAACAAAACGAGTAATTGCCTTTTTTTGGATGTACTAGCTTACACAGGATCTAATAACTCATTAGGAAATTAATTTTACAGAAAACCCACCCTTACATACAGATACCTACATGCCTCTTCCCACCACCACCCATCTTAAAAGCAATCAGCCATCAACTACCTTGTATACAGAACTGTATCCATAACAGATAAAGATAACAAACAGAGGGAATTACAAAAATGTAAACAAATCCTAATACAGAACGATTACACAAACACACTGATAAAGCAATAAGAAAATACACTAAAAAAACAAGTCAACACAGCCTACTGAAGAAAGAGAGTGAGAAACGATCACCATCCTACCCTACATCCAAGGTAAATTTACACATACGTCTTTATATCTAATTATAAAAATGGATTCAATGATTTTGGTTTTGCACATTATATTTTCTCTAGCTAAAATTTTAATTTTGCTAGAACTAAAATCAAAACAATGATCATATGTCCATGCATGCTGATCTAATCCTGTGCTATTGCTGGACAAATTGCAATCTCTTTTATGGTCAGCTATTCGTGTTTTTAAAAGTCTACAAGTTTCACCAATATATATCATATTGCAAAATTTAAACTTAATTAGGTAAATAATATAAGATAGATTTTTTATTATTCTTTTATCCTTTTTGTTTATATATAAGTCTTCGATCTTATGGAAATTTTTGAAATAAACATTTATGTGAAATTTGTTTAAGACACCTCTAATTCTTTCTGATAAACCATGGATATAAGAAAGAGTCAAATTTCTGTGAAATCGGTTTTGATTGTTTAACCACTTTTCTTTCTTTCTGCTGATAATAGAGTTATTGTATATTTAATTGATTCTATCTTTAATAATGCTATTTATAAACTGTGAAGGATAGTTATTTGATGTTAAGATTTCTTTGATATGATTCAAGTTGTCTTTTCTAAATTTAAAATCACTGAGTTTAATTCCTGTCAACTAAATTTTTAATCAATCCAATTTTTTGTGCAAAAGAATGATGAGAGTTATAGTTCAAAAATTGCCCTGAGAGGACGGTTTCCTAAACCAATTAGATTAAAAGTAACTATCCTCATTTTTGATGACTGATACATCTAAGAAGTGTTTTGCATTTTTGTCTGCCACTTCGTACGTAAAATGTATTGAATCTTCTATATTGTTAAAAACCTCCAGAAACACATTGATTTTATCCGTTTTATGATAGTAAAAACATGATCCACATATCTGACATAAAAAATTGATTTCAAATTTAATTTTGAAAGAGCCCTGTTTTCAATATCATATAAAACGATGTTAGATATGACAGGGGATAAAGTTGAGCCCATCGTGCAGCCTGTTGTTTGTAAAATTTTTGAGTAAATGAAAAAACAGTATTATTGAAGACAGTTCTAAAAGCGATTAATATTTCATTTTTAGAAATCCTAGTCAAGTGACGATTTTTTTGCAATATTTCATCAACACATTCAGCAGATAAATCAAGTGGAATATATTTTTGAACATTAAAACAACATTCAATGATAACATGGAATGAGTATTTGGGACTTTAAAATTTTTTAATTTGTCTTTAAATGACCAACTTTGATGTGAGAAAAAGATTGACTTTGGATTGGTTTAAATATAAATAATATAAATATATAAAAATAATAATAAATATAAATAATGGCCTAATAGGAAGACATATTATATGTTGGTGAATCAATTGACGACTCTATAACCCTCCATTTTAAATTAGATTTGTGAATCTTTGGAAGAGCATAAGCTTTAGCAACAATTGAACCTCTAGATTTTATTATTAATTTTATTGTTCATGTACTTTATTGAAAATTCGTGTTTTGGGGTAAAAAATTAATATTTTCGGATGAAATAATAACTACTCTGTACAATGTCAAACTGTTTTGTTAGAAAACCATTTTTTTGCATAAATATTGTACTTTTTTGGTAGAAAATTAATTTTCTCGGTGGGAAACTCATTTTTTTTAACTAAACGATTTGGTTGAAAGTTAATGTTTTTTGCTTGACAATTCAACTTTTTGGTTGAAAATTTAACTATTTTCTTAATAAATTGTTTTTTAGTAGAATATCAATATTTTTGGCTTAAATATTAAGTAACTGATGGAAAGTTGAATAACTTTTTAAAAATTTTATATTTTTATTAAAGATTCTTCTCTTTCGTTGAAACTTTAACTATCTTGTAGAAAATTCGTTTTTTTTTTGTGTAGAAAATTATTATTTTCGTTTGAAACATTAACTGCTGGGTTGTAAGTTAAACAATTTTGTTGAAAATATATTTTTTTGCTGAAAGATTGTTCTTTTTTTGGAAGAAAATTAATCTTTTTGGCGGGAAACTCATTTTGTTTTTTAATGAAACAATTTGGTTGAAAATTAATGCTTTTTAATTGAAAATTCCACTTTTTGGTTGAAAATTTAACTATTTTGTTGAAAAATGGTTTTTTAGTAGAAAATTAATTTTTTGGTTTGAAATATCAACTAATTGATGAAAAGTTGAATAATTTTCTTAAAAATGTAATATTCTTGATTGAAGATTCATCTCTTTTGTTGAAAATTTAACTATCTTGTTAATGATTCCTTGTTTTTTTTTGGCATCAAATTATTATTTTCGTATGAAATATTAATTACTTGGTTGAAAGTTTAACAGTTTTGTTAAAAATCGATTTTTTTGTTCAAAGATTGTTCTTCTTTTGGTAGAAAATTAATTTTTTGGTTATTAACTAATTGATGAAAAGTGGAATAATTTTCTTAAAAATGTAATATTTTTCATTGAAGATTCATCTCTTTTGTTGAAAATTTAACTATCTTGTTGAAAATTCGTGTTTTCGGGTAACAAATTCATAATTTTGGATGAAATATTAACTACTTGGTTCAATGTTAAACTGTTTTGTTAAAAATCCATTTTTTTTGCCTAAATATTGTACTTTTGTCGGTAGAAAATTAATCTTTTCGACGGAAAACTCATCTTTTTAAATCTAAAGATTTGGTTGAAAGTTAATGTTTTCTGCTTGAAAATTCAACTTTTTGTTTGAAAATTTAACTATTTTGTTGAAAAATTCCTTTTTTTTTTGTAGAAAATTATTATTTTCGTATAAAATGTTATCTACTTGGTTACAAATTTAACTATTTTCTTGAAAAATGGTTTTTTTGGTAGAAAA
>CAKNWT010333668.1:0-14869 GCA_932066315.1 Andricus coriarius
GTAGATGCATTTAGGCTGTTTCTTGGCCAATATTAACAATTAACACATCAATGACAGGTCACAGACTTTTCAAATTTGTGTTGAGAATATAAAATTATACTGGAATCTTATTGCTGAGTTTTTGATCAACTTAATTTTCCGAGGGGATACCTGCTTTACTGACTTTTGAAATAAACGCGCATGATACTTGACGTTTAGTATAGTATTGCGCAGGATTATTATATGGGAATGGCCTGGTCGCAAGTGGAAATTTAGATTGAGTTGTCCCGAGTATTTTAAACCAAAATTTACCGAGGTGCATCGAGAATAGTGAGGTCGGCAGAATTTTGTCCATTTTTCCCCACTGTGGTCCGTGAGCAGCGCCGCTATATGGATGAGAATGTATAGTAAGTGGGGAGGGAAGATTTTGTGAGCCTTCCCTCTCTCCTAAAAGTCGCGTCTATCCGGTCGACTTCGACCGCTCGCCCTAAACAATCTCACTTTTCAGAGTGAGCCTTCTTTCTTCGGCGCACGTCACATATGATGGAAGTCCACTTCCTGGGTTTTCAGCGGACTCAAACCGACCAAGAGGTGGAAGGCTGGGGCCAAGAGAGGGAGGAGGCCGACTGGAATTTCGCCGCTAAGGTCGTTATCATTTTGAAGAAACTATTTAGGGCAAGCATTGTCCTAAAACACGTGCGCCATCGGCATGGAAGAATGGCCTTCATTCCAAAACCTGGAAAGGAGGACTACACTGCTTCGGAAGATTTCCAGCCAATAAGCTTGACGTCCTTCATCCTGAAGACGCTAGAGGCTGGTCAAGAGATATATCAGGGATGAGGTGCTTGTAGTCTCTCCACTGTACATAGGGTAGAACGCCTTTCAGGCAGGCTGCCCGGTAAAAACTGCGCTTCATGCTGTCGTGGCAAAATTGAAGCTGCAGCTGGAACAGGGAGGGTATGATACGCCGGAGGCGACTCGAAGCCAGATGGGACGAAGGCCTAGTCAGGGGAATAGCGCTGCGGGAATGCCCATATGAGGTTTTCCTGTCACCCCTCCTGTGATGCATTGTAGTGGACAGTGTCTTTCGTAGGCTAAATGAGCAATGTTATTACACCCAAAGATACGTGGAAGACTTTATAATCCTAGTCAGGGGGACTCATCTGGAAACGTTGATGGGTCTTACAAGGTTGGCGCTGCGCATTGGAAAACTCTGGTGCGACAGCTCAAGGCTCTCGGTGATTCCGGAAAAAACCAATTTGGTCAATATCACGAGAAAATGCAAAGTGTTAGAATTTGACGCCCCTGCATTTTGTGGTGGGAGACTGACGACCTCAGACTAGGTTAAATATCTGGGGCTAATCCTAGATAGCAAACTGAACTGAGCGAAGCATCTTGAAACCCAATGCAGGAAGTTTGGCATGACATTTTGGATGTGCAGAAGAGCCTTTGGTTTGACGTGGGGTCTAGGACCTAAAATGCTTGCATGGCTCTACTCCGCTGTCCTTGAACCAAGGCTACTTTACGCGGCTGTGGTCTGGTGGCCACACGTGAAACTTAAAACAATGCAGGACAGGCTGCGACGATTACAAACGCTAGCATTTAGGGGTGTTACAGGAGCAATGAGAACTACGCCCACAGTGGCGATAGGATTCATGCTCTATGATTTGAGGGACTAGACACACTAGGCTTTCAAGAACATTAGCACACTGCCCATTCTAGAAATGAGGCAAGATAAAATTATAAAACGCTTTAACTTTACCAAAACTTTCCGCGTCTGCATCCAAGCACGGATATGTAGAAAGCAAATGGTAACCCGCTCCTTCAAGGGGAAGTCTGGTGCACAGATGGCTCCACAAGAGAAGGAGGTTCAAGAGCAGGAATCTGTGACAGCGCGGGAAGGAGGGTAATAGGGACCCCGCTTGGGCAGCATGCAACCGCTTTTCAGGCGGAGGTCCTGGCCGCCCTTCGCTATGCTCAAACATTATTAGAAGAAAACACTGCTGGTAGGCACATCACAATCTGCTCGGACAGCCAAGCGACATTAATTGCAGTTGGGAAACCAGACATAATATCAGCACTGGTATGGTAATGCAAAAAGGCATTAAACCAACTTGCAGAAAAGTATAACGTGGCTCTCATATGGGTTTCTAGTCACACAGGGATCAAGGCCAAAGGAAAGGCGGACCAGTTGGCAAAAGGCGAAGCAATATATAGGACCGGAACCGGTACTGGGACTAGCGTCTTGCTGCATCGGGATAGCCGTCAAAAGCTGGATCCGGGCGAAGCACCGAGAGTACTGGGAACAAACCCAGGGTTGCCGACAGACGAAAGCCATCCTGGGCGACACGTACAGGATAGTCAGAGCCAGGGAAATCCTGGGTTTACCCCAGAAAGACATCAGGACAGTGGTGCAGGAAATGCGGCAGGGTGGGTGAATTTGATATTTAGTTAGTATTTATTTTATTAGTTGATATCAAGTTCAAAATAGTTATTGATTATTATTATATAAAATCAACAATTATTAGTATTTCTAATCAGATTCAAATATATACTGCTCAAACCCTCGATGTCAGTTCTTTTGTCGACAGAAAATTTATTCTTTGCTATATGGAAAATTTTCCTAAAAAGTCTCAGTTTATAGTTAATCTCAATACCTAATATATGGACAGTCAAAATGATAATGCTTCGAATAAGAATGATACACTAGAGCAGTGCGTCTATCGTCATGTTTGCAATCGTTCTTGTGTTCACTTATTCTGGTGTCGATATTTCCGTCAGATTGGTTCTTAATTCGTAAAGAATAAAATTTTTTGGACCAGTACCAACAAAATCCAACATCTTCTAATTATAAATCAGGAATACTATAAATATGAAGAAGTGAACGAAAATCTACTTCAAGCTCTTCATCATCCTGGTATTATTGGAAAAAATATACAAAATATTGGAGATGAGTGAAACAGGTGGGAATGGACTGTTGCATCCATAAATTATGAAATACATTTTTTGTAATGCATCCATTTTTACTATTTTCACTTAAATGTATTTCTTATTTATAATGATCGATTCATAGTTTGAAATTTACAATTCATATTAAATATGAAACTATGTTTCTTCAAGCATTAAACAATGTATTAACCAATTTATTATCTACTTTTTATTGCCTAGGTTTTAGAAACCATATGTTAGATCATGACCCGAAATTACTTGAATCATGTTTAGAGTAGCGTCTCTACGTGTTTATGGTAACCGATATGGAGGTCGTCGTACGAGACGCAGCTTGAACGTATTTTGTACCCTCAAGTAGCCATATCATAGCTTGCGGGATCATGAAACCAAATGAATCCTCGCTCCTGTCCGACTGCTTTCACGTGCTCCTCGAGAGTGCGATCGCGTGATCGCCTGATGCCCCTACTCCTCTCTGTCAATGCGGATTTTCTTTCTCTCCGCTTTCTACAAAGTTCTTAGTGAAAACATCTTTCTAACCGGTGTTGTTTTAAATATGAATTTACTAGAATGTATTAAAACATATTTATAGGTAGGTATTATTTTATTCTAAATTATTATTATCATACCATTAAGCCATATCTCTTCTGGGGGTAAGCGTGACTCACTCGGTGAGGAAGGGAGAAATGTGGGGGGGGGGGGGGGAAATTTTTTTTTGATTGTTCAAGAATACCACTGACACTCTTCATCATGCATTTCATATAAAATATTTGTCGCCACACTTTTCTGTCCTGGCATACTTCTTTAGCTTCTTTCATGGCCATGCATTTTCTCATACAAGCTCTAATATTTCCCTGGCTTATTATGTCTCTTCGAATTAGAGTCTCATTCACACATTCTAATCATTCTTTCCTCGGTCTGCCTTTGGGTAAGCTGCCATTTACTTTACCTTGATATACTTGTTTCGTCAGTCGTTCATCTTTTATTCTCTCAACATACACAAATCATCTCAACAAAGTTCTTTCATTCCTGTCAAATAGTGTCTCGTCTATACAACATTCTTTGAGGATTCTTACGTTACTAACTTTGTCCATTAGCGTATCAAAGCTGTAAATATAGAATTATATATCGCCATTTTAGCTTTAACTGATATATTTTTACTTCTAAAAATGGTTCCCGCTCTACCGATGACTTTCATACCCTCACTTATACGCCCACCTATCTCTCCATCTATTTTTCCGTCATTCGTGAATAGACTACCAAGATATATTTACTTATCAACTTGTTCTATTCTCTCATCATTCAGGACAATATTGCATATTGTTTTCTCGACCTTTTCTTTAAACACCATAATTTTTGTTTTATTTACGTTAATTTTGAGGCCTATGTTCCTCATACTTGTATTCAGTTTGTTCAACATTCTTTGCAGGTCTTCGATTGACTCTGCCATAACAACCATATCATCTCCGAACGGTAACCCACGCACCCTCACTGTCCCGAGATTCACACCTTCTACGTCGAAGAGGGCCATTCTTGGACATTTGTCAATGAATGCAATAAATAGCCCAGAAGACATAACGCATCCTTGCAATAAAATGTTATGACAACATTTTTTGCCTAAAATAGACTTACAAATTTTGTTTAGATGACGGAATTCATTTCAAATCGGGCAAGCAGTCCATGCTCAAATTAGAGAATCATTTTCCACTCAAATATGTTGTTCTTCAAAGTCATGATTTTGTATAAAAGTCTAACATTTTTTAATGTAATATAGGTATTTATCATCTCATTTTGTATTCTGATAGAATTTCGCGTCCTTTTTGGAAATACGTTGGAATAGATATAAAAAAGTTCATTTACAAAATGGCGGCAGTTTTTCTGTAAATATTTCAAATTAATTTAATGAAAACCCGCAGCATTTTTGAAGTGAAACTTCTTAAGGCGTGGTACGGCCTTTTTTCAAGAAGAGTGAATCCAGAAGACTCGTGAGGTTACTTCACGCTTGAACGTCACGTTACGTCATGCTCCAGCAATGGAGCGGGCTGAGCGCGCGTATTCATGGAATTCAAGAAATTCCTGGAATTCGCGAATCTACTGTTTTTATACTTTAAAACTGCCACTTCTGCTCATATATCCATATATGAGAAAGAGTCATTGATTTGAACATTTATAAAGATATTTTTTATTTATGCTATTTTAGGTTAAGACTATTTATTTTTCAAGTATCCAGTTTGTGCAATTAAAATTATTTCACAAGGCAGCTTTCCTATTGCTTTTAAACACGAATCGTCATTGCAACTTTTGCAATTCATTTCAATTAAGAATTTCGTTTTAGAGCGTTGGCTTCCTTGTTTTTTAATATCAAGAGAATATATGCACAGACATAATAATGTGGCGGGAATGATACATCAACAACTTGCCTTAAACCTAGGAATCTTAACTCAATTAAGAACTCAATTTTCACAATAAGCTTTACGACCGTAATTGGAATATGATTTTGTGTTGTAAATAAAGATAACTAAAAATGTTAAAAGGTATTTAATAAATTCTAGCTTTGGTACAATCAGTCAGTGATCCTTTTGGTAGATCACAGCTTAGTATAATAAAAGTTTTATAATAACAATCAAAGTTAACCCAAGAACAAGAACGTATGGGTGGAATCCCACCCAAACTCTGATTACTTGAAGTTGCGCATGCGTGATTATTTCTTATAACCTGCTCCTTCCCATTACCCTCAAATCCAGTCTTTTTCTAACCTTCGCAGGTCATGAAGGACAAGAAAGGCCATTTATTTAGCGAAAATGTGGTAAATGTGTATGTTTTGAGCATAAAAAAGTGATCTGCTATAGCTGCCTGAATGCTGATGATCTTTCAGAATAATTCGATTGAGAAATATGTTACCTGCTTTGTTCACAACAATTTTTTTCCCACGAAAGGAAAGTTTTTTATACCTATTTGATTTTGATTTTGAAGAGTTTTTCCGAGAAAAGTTTTTTGTTTGATTTTTTTCGTTCATGAAGAGATTTTTTTCTAGTATTATTTGTTACCAAGCATTATCTGCAATAAAAATTTTCATTGAAAAGCAATATTTTATTACTCTGAAATGGATTACCAACCATCTCTGCCCTTTAGAATTTAAATTCATCACACATAACAGGAAATAATAAGTCGGGTTGGATCCCACCCCACGTTGTTAGTTGTGTTCTGAAACTTCACGTTGTGATTCTTGGGTTAAATGAAGGTAAGATTACCCTTTTCTGTAGATACACGTAGAGAAGTAAACCAGAGCGGGTGCAGTTTTCACCGTAAACGTTGCGACGCCGACCACAAGAGGTCTGCAGAAACATCATGTTGTGACGGGGCAACGTCGGTTATGGTTGATAACGAAAATATTACTGCTACACCGTGACAGTCACTGCGCGCCTCCGTAAAAGATTCTGCAGCAACTGTTGCGTCCGTCGCAGTAAGAGTTACTGCCAGATTTCCGAGCCGTCGCGGATACCACCGCAATGGGATTGGACTGCACTGAAGTCTAATGATATCAGCTGATAGTCGTCGCACGTACTCGAACGTTTTTGTGTCGCTGCAGCAAACGTCGAAATTTATTATATTTTCGAGTTATTGTTTGTAAGGGGTAGTTTTTTATGTTAAGGGATGGTTTTGGAACATTGATTTTGGTGGCGATGGAGAGCCTGTAATGAGCCTTCAATTTTTATGTACTCACTTTTATGATTAGTGGATATTTATTTTTTAGGGTACTTTTTTCGTGATAGGGGTTGTTTTTTAAAATCTACGCTGGAGGTCATGCAAGAGCCTTAAATGAGCCTACAAATCCGATGCGTCCGCTTTTATGATTAGTGCATATTTAGTGCATATTTAGTGCAATTATCAGCACTTTTATGTAAGGGGTAATTTTTTTATATTAAGGTATGGTTTTTGAATATTGATTTTGGGGGCGTTGGAGAGCCTAAAATGAACCTTCACTTCTTATGTACTCACTTATATGATTAGTGCATATTTATTTTGTAGCGTAGTTTTTTTGTAATAGGGGTTGTTTTTGAAAAACTGCGCCGGAGGTCATGCAAGAGCCTTAAATGAGCCCTTAATTCCTGTGAAAAGAAAAAAATTGATACAAGCAATATTTCTGCCATGGTACTGCTAGCTTGACGTAAAGCTGAGAGTACCATGCGTTTAAAAAAAAATGCAGAGCCCAAAATTTGACCGTAACTATCATTGCGAGTGGAGTAACTATAGCTGCGCTGCGTATTACGGTCACGCGCCGGAACGGTAGAGGTGCGCCCGCAATGGTTCATGCGAGCGCAGCAACAGCTTCTGCCTCCCTCCCACTCGCAAGTTCTGCGCGACGGCAGCGGACTTGGCAGTAACGGTCGCGGTTAACTCCTCTCCGTGTACGCGTCCTCAACTATTTGGTTAACAATTGGTATTTTTTAGTTAAAAACTAATATATTCCCTTGAAAATTGAACTTTTTTAAAATAAAAATTCAAATATTTTGGTTGAAATTGCAACTGTTACATTTTGTGTGAAAAAGTTGGAAATTGAACTTTTTTTAATTCCTTTACTTTTATTAATAATAATTGAACTATTTTTGGTTAATTATTCAACAAATTTTATGAGAAACTTAAATACTTGGTTGAAGATTAAATAGTTACGTTTTTTGGTTGAAAATTCTTTCTTATTTAATTTTTAGTTAAAAATTCAACTATTTTGTTAAAAATTCGTGTTTTTAGTTTTAAAATTCTACTAGTTTTGTTTAAAAGTTCATTCTTTTTTTAATTTAACTATTATATTTTTGTGACAAATTTAATTATTTTGTTGCAAATGTAAATATTTCGACTCGAAATTTTAAAAATCTAAAACGTTTCAAATTGAATGCATTATTTTTGAAACTAAAAAAGTAATATAAAATTAGAAATTGAAAAAAGTTGTTGATGATATAATTCTTTGAACGTGAGCGAAAGAACACATTTTTCATATTAGGTAAATTGCACTTATTTTTATTGCAAATTTTTGTCTTTTACATTTCTTCAGCTTCAACCGAAGAAACAAAACATTTGATATTTTGATTTTTCATTTTAAGCTTTCTTTATAAAACAGCATGTTTTGACGGCCACTGATTCTGAGTTAGAATTTAAAAAAAAATTAATTTTTTAATTAAAAATAGGCGAAGGTGACAAATTTTCGAAATAGGTGAATAGGTGACCAATGCCCAAAGTAGGTGAAATGAGTGACAACATTCAAAATAGGAGACAAAAGGTGAATAGGTGACACTCTGTAATGATTGCAATAAAAGCGTGGGGCTTATATTTATAATTATTGGAAGGCCCATGATTTATTGTAATCAATATGCATCAAAAATAAAAATCTGAAAATAATTTTATAATAAATTTTCGCAATTTGAAATTGATGTAATATTTTACTTTTATAACGTTGATCTTATATATTTGTGAAAATTCATTACAACACTATAAATTATTAACAATGAATCATTTATTTTTCACTTTGTAGTGAGTTATTTCAATTATATATTTGTGAAATAAAAGCGTTTTAAAAAAATTTTCAAGTTCCATTACCAGTAACGTACAGACTGAACCAAGGAAATACAGTAAACACAGCCAGTTTGTACGAAATACAATTCGTTACCAACCCTCGTGAAAATAAAGATCAACTTAATACAACTTTAAGATCAGTTTCAAACAACGTTTGGTCTTTTTCTGGTATGTACCCTTCAGCCGATACCTTCATCATTTTTAGGGCATTGAAATAGGCTCTCTCTCTCTCTCCCGCGCCCCCTCCCCCCCCCCCCCCTCTCACGCTCTCTCTCTCTCTCTCCCTCTCCGGTCTTTTAGAGGAAAGTTAACATTTTTTCCGAATTTTTCTGGTAATGTTTCAGAGTGCGTGGTTGATTGAAGCAATTTTTGTAAATTATTTATTTTCGCTTTTAAACGTTGCGAACTTCAGTAACATGTAAAGCCTAGGAGATTATCGGCATATAATGCAACTCATAACGTCACGTTTTTACTTGACTTTAAGCGCTCCTGGTCAACGCTAATAGTATCAGGCACGCTCGGCAATAAATAAAACACTTTTGCGTCACCACTGAGAATACTCCGATCGAGCTCATATTTGACATGATTAATTATTTTCGAGGTTATTTTTGGGTGGCTCTTGAGTACCTAAACTTTACAACAAAATTTTCACGCTGCGCGAGCACATACTAATCGCGCGCTGCGCACGCGGCTGGCAAGTTTGCATGCGCCTGGGGCGCACGTCTGTTGGATCTAACGCTTTGCGCTCGACAATATATTTACCGTGCGCTACGTGCTCGGTCTATGTATTTCCCCCACATTTGTGCATACATCTTTTAAAATTAAAGGTCAAACCATGGACAACTGTATTTTGGTGATTTTGAATTCTCTTTTGTTAAAGCACCTGCAGCTTTAACGAACACATTCTCATCACGCGTCTCGTGCTTTGAACTCGATTAAAATATTTCCGATACGCGAACTTTTCTATATTACGTTTGTATAACCCATATGGGATCGTCGTTTTCATGGTTTCAACAATGTGCGATTGATTCTTACTAATGTGGACTCATGTTTTCATTATGTGAAAAAGTGATGTCATATTTTCCACACAAAAAAAGCGATTTTCATCTTTTCCAATGTAAGGAAACTTATTCAAGGTGCAGCGGCACTTGGCATCACACAACAGACAGTATTTTATGCCATATTTGTCTAGCTTACTAGGCATAAACTGAAGAAATAGAAAAGAGCATTTGCAGGCATACAGCTGCTCATCTGTGGTCATATGTTGAGAAGGCTTAAAGCATGCACCAGAGTTCTCCATAAATGTATTCCAAATCTCCGAAGCTAAACAAAATTTATCAGAAATTTTTCTTTGAGTTTTTGTGGCACAATTGGCGCACGATTATTTCCTGACGCTCAGAATTCCAAAACCACTTGACACGCGCGCTTCATATTCGAAGGAAGTGCTTAATTCATTCACTAAACTTTTTTTTCGCAACTCTGATTGTGCAACATAGGAAAAAAGTAGGGAGGTACTTGAGTTCCCCAAATTCAGACTAATTACTTATTCAATGATTCTCAGACAAAATAAGGGTAGGGCAGTCATAGACTACCTCCTAAATATGTATGAAGATTGCAGCACGTGGTACCTGGCAAATATTTGAGTGTATATGTATGGGTCAAAATGACCGACGTGGTAAATCCAGGTATACATGATGTATTTTGTAAATAATATTAGCCGCTATGAGATGAAACCACAGTAGTACATTTATCTCAAGAAATTACTAAAATTCACAAAAGCGATTCGGTATGTGTCCAATAGATCAGTAATAGCAACAACGAAAACAAGAAAATGGGTAAAAATAATCAAGTTTGTCTTTCTAGTGTTATACTAGTTTCTGTAACTCGGTCCGCGACTGCTTATTCAGATATTGAAAAATAAAGTGAAAATTTTATTTTTCATGATTATTTAAAAATTTGTTCCTTATTTGGTATTAATCTTTATTCTCATCTACCCAGAAAAATGGCTTATTTTAATAAATTTCTATTATTAAAATTCATAATGTGCATTGATATTAAAACAGACGTGTTTTCAATGACTTGTTTTTATAATTTAAAAAAGTGCGCGTCCTATCTCAAAAAATGATCGAAAGCAAATTTTTAGATTTAAGTTAGGCGAACAATTTTGTGAATCAAGATTTTATTGCATCTTGTGTCGTTTTTCCAAAAATTTATAATAGTTTATAGTCATTTTTCACAAATAAAACAAAAAATACGCGCTCTAGAGTAAAGCTGTTCTAAGAAAATTTGTAGATATAATTTAGACGAACAATTTTGTTAATTAAATTTTTACTGTATTTTGTATCGTTTTTGCAGATTTAATTTAATTTTTATTGTATTTCTCACGATCAAAACAAAAGCTTCGCGCCCTATAAAAAAATTATTTAGAACAAATTTGTAGATCTTTTTTGGGTAAACAACTTTTATCTATTTTTCTCCGTCTCTGGTGTCGTTTTTCCAACAATAGTATATTGTGCTACGAGTGGGGAAAATGGTCGATTGTTTTTTTTTCACAATCGACCATTCTCCAAGAGTGGCACATACTATTTTGACCAACACCTACGCAAAAAAGACGACTCTTTTCATCTGAAATTGAAGGCCGGGATGCAAGAACCGGGCGAGCGCTCGAAAACGTGAAAAAGGATTGTCCAATCGTCTTGTAATATCCAAATTTTAAAGTTCAAAAAATTAAATTAAAAAAAAATATCGACTTGTAGAGAATATTAAAATGCAACTTTTTTCTATTTAAAGTTTTTCTCCCCGATGTATATTTTTAATAATAAAAATGAAAAAGTGGGAAAAATTTTTTCCCAAATTCAATTATTTTTTAAAACATAAGTCGTCTTTACTCATAAAAATATGATTAAAACTGTTTGAAATTTGATATACACATATTTTATACCCTAGCGATGCCTACAAAATAAAGAAAATAGTCAAAACTGCCAATTGTTTAATAATAATTATTTTTTAATTGAGACCTGACGGTAAGCGCATTTTTTTAGCTTCAGCGAAGAAAAGTATCGAGGGAACTTTAGAGTTGAAACAACTTCCAGGGAGACATTTGTTCCTTACTATTAAAGGAAGATTTATGGAAATTTTTAGATCAATTTATTAAAAATTGGCGGAAACATCCGTTTTGTAAGAATGTACGCGACGCCGCGCCATCTACGACTCTCGTTAGCAGATTCAAACGCGTCGTAAACTTAGTAGTCTCGCCTGTTCTCTCCTATAAAAATAAAGGACTCGTTTTTTCAATAAATTAAACATTAAACAATCTGCCCCTTCCCCAATTAATAGAAAATCGATTGCTTTATATTTTTAGACTTTTCGTTGTTTTCTGTGAATTAGCAAATAAGTAAAAATAGAAAAATTTGTGCTTCGCAAGTTGTTCTCCCCTTTACTTCGTTTTCTTCTTTTTAGCAATAAGGAATGTAAACTAACCGTCTAGTCTTTGTTTTGAAATTTTTAAATTTTTGACAATTGAAATGTTTGACATAAAGACCGGAAAACCCAAAGATTATTACTGAGTCTTGGAAGAACTCTTGGGTTTTCCGAATAGTAATAAAATGTTTACAAAAAGGTCAACATTTCAGAAAAACTCGCCACTATCTAGCATCATTGCAGAAAAATGTAGTTAAAAAACAATAATAATTTGTAAAACAATTATTTTTGCTGGATCGTATTAATTATTATCTCGCTCGAAGCGAAAGGTTGACAAAAAGTGGAAATTTTCAGAAAAACTCGCCACTATGTAGCATTATTATAGGAAAATATAGTTATAAAACAATAATAATTTGAAAAAACAATTATGTTTGCTGAATTGCATTAATTATTACCTCGCTCTAAGTGAGAGGTTGACAAAAAGTAGAAAATTTCAGAAAAAAACGCAACTACCTAGCATTACTATGGGAGAAAATATTTATACACAATAATAATTTGTTTAAACAATTATTTTGATTAAATTTCAGTAATTATTACCACGCTCTAAATAAACAGTAGACAAGCAGTTCAATATTTCAGAAGAAATCCGCAACTTTCTAAACATTATTCAACGAGAATATTATTAAAAATAATAAGTTGTTTCAAAAATTCTGCTCGTTAATTTGTATTAATTATTACCTCATTATACTTTAAAAGTAGACCAAAAGCGGAAAAATTCAGAAAAAAACCGCGACTTTCTAACTCTATTACAAGAGGAAATGGCTATAAACAATAATAATATAACAATAATAATAATAATATATTCTTAAACAATTTATTCAAACATCTAATTATTTGTGTAAATAATATTTTATGTAGTAGAAATTCACAGACTCGAAAATAACTAGAAATGTTTAATTATATTGTTTTACATCAACAAAAAATATACATTCAATTTTATGTAATAAATCAGAGAGCGTTCGGCACCTTCCGAAACAATTTGAGACGTTGAGTCCTTTTCATAGTAAAAATTTCAAAACAAAGACTCTGCACGGTTTGTTTACATTCCTTATTACTAAAAAGAAGAAAACAATGTAAAGGGGGAAACAACTTGCGAAGCACAAATTTGTCTATTTTTAGTTATTTGCTAATTCACAGAAAACAACGGATAGTCCAAAAATATAAAGCAATCGATTTTCTATTAATTGGGGAAGGGGCAGATTTTTTAATGTTTAATTATTGAGAACACGAGTCCTTTATGTTTATAGGAGAGAACAGGCGAGACTACTAACGTTACGACGCGTTTGAATCTGCTAACGAGAGTCGTAGACGGCGCGGCGTCGCGTACTTTCTTACAAAATGGATATTTCCGCCAATATTTAATGAATTGATCTAAAAATTTCCAGAAATCTTCCTTCAATAGTGAGGAGCAAAGGTCTCACTGGAAGTTGTTTCAAATCTAAAGTTCCCTCGATACTTTTCTTCGCCGAAGCTAAAAAAAATGCGCTTACCGTCAGGTCTCAATTTACAATTAATTATTATTAAACAATTGGCAGTTATGACTTTTTTCTTCATTTTGCAGGCATCGCTAGGGTATAAAGTGTGTGTATATCAAATTTCAAACAGTTTTAATCATATTTGTGTAAGTAAAGACGATTTATGTTTTAAAAAATAATTGAATTTGGGGAAAAAAAATTTCCATCTTTTTCAAATTTATTATTAACAATATACATCGGGAAGAAAAACTTTAAATAGAAAAAAGTTCCATTTTAATATTCTCTACAAGTCCATATTTTTTTTATTTAATTTTTTTAACTTTAAAATTTGGTTATTACAAGACGATTGGACAATAATTTTTCACGTTTTCGAGCGCTCGCCCGGTTCTTGCATCCCGGCCTTCAATTAGCAAAAAGAGGACGATGGGCCATCACAATTTTATCGAAAATAGATTTACATCGATATACATTGACTTCCCTGCAAAGCGCCCATCTGAGTTCAAGACAGAGCATCACTTTCGCCCACTGTTCCACGTACTTTTTCCCACTTCTTGGGATACTTTTCCTCACTAGTGGAAAAAACATGCTATTTTTCAACGCTCACGTCAACGATTGAAAATCCCTCATTTTGTCCGCTATGTTCAGACGAAAAAAGTCGTATTTTTCGCGTGAGTGTTAAACAAATTTTATTTTCTATTTTTAACGTCAGTTGTTACGATTAAAACAAAAACTACGCATCCTATCGAAAAGCGATTAATAACAAATTTGTAGTCCTGTTTTAGATACATAACTTCTGCCGCTTTATTTTTTTCGTATCTTGTGTAACTTTTCCAAAATTTAATTTGTTTAGTTTCTACGTTATTTTTTACGATTAAAACAGAAACTACGCATCTTATCAAAAAATGATGACCAACAAAGTTATAGATCTTTTTAGGATGAAAAATTATTTTGTATTCATTTTTTTCGTATCTTCAATAGTTTGACCGCAAAACTGAATTTTTGCTTTTTTAGGGTTTTTTTGTTGGTTAAAACAGATAAACATCTTGATACATGTTCTTTTAGATTCAGCGGGGTCTCGAAACATGAAGCTGAATCTAGCACCCAGTTATCAGCACCAAGTTAATTTTTTATAAAATGTAGGTTGGTATCAATGAGCCAAAGAAATGCCTGAAGCCTGCGCATTGGCAATGTTGACATATGTGTTCTTCCTAACCTCCGTTCAACATTTCTCGATGATATGTTGAAAATTTCTATATTTTTAACAAATTTGTTAAGGGATGATAGTTGATATTGGAAGGAGGTTATTTTCGACGAAATCACAATCGAAAATATAATATCCATAGATAGGATTTAAAAGCTCTGAACTCTGACGAAGACGTTGTCGAGGTCGTGAAAATTGAAAAATGGCCCTGGTTTTTCCC
>CAKNWT010333669.1:0-12247 GCA_932066315.1 Andricus coriarius
AGCTCTCATTGTGCCAGTTGAATGCCCGAATCGTCTGATATAATCTTCTGATATAGCGATTTTAAATTTTTCCCAAAGATCTCTTGGATGAACAGGTTGGCGATGAATAAGGATTCGTACAAAAAGACTGCAAACTTGTCTCGGCATCATCCATGACTTAGATTCTTTAATTGCTCGATTCCATTTAGCATCATCTTCTAAAAGACCTCGTGCTAAACACGCAGCTGCGAAAGTTTGATGAATTTCCCATTGATTGACATTTGTCCATCGAGAACAGTTACTTTTTTGAACACCTAATGTCGAGGAATATCCGAGTACAAGTATTGCTTAGCATCATCGTCTCGGCTAGACAACTGTGGGTAATCAAGAAGCATTGTTGATTTTTGTAAAGCAGATCTTCTTTCGGTATCATCAAGATCACTGTTGATAATAACGCTTTGCTGGTTTGGCAGATGAACAGGCAAACGTTTAATCGCATGACTTTTCTCTTGCTAAGGTTTGCTGAGAATGCGCCAACATGCTTCCACAGGACCTACATATCGAGCTTCAATATAATCACGAATCTCATCATGATCGATTCTTTTTTCAAAGGCATCATTCTTGATAACGACTGATGCAGCATCATTGCCTTTATATACGTACTTGGGAGCATTGATTGACCAAACACTTTTTACCTGTCAATAAGATCAATCAAATAATCCTTCTTTATATTGAATACTCCTGTCGATACATCTAGTCTACCAGCAGCTCTTTGACCATGAAGTAAGTTTTGCAAACGATTGTCACCCGAAAAAACGTTAAACTTTAAATTTAAATTTATATGCAAGTAAGTTGTTTGCAATGTCAGTCCATTTAGGATTGCACGACATCGTAATGAACAGATCAGGTTTTCCCAATTTCCGGACGATGGCCATTGAATCTTGGTAATGTTGCATCATGTTACGTAACGATCCTATGAACGAAAAAGGTAAAAGTTTTACTCGTCTGACACGTCCACCAGTGTCATCTGCAGCCTTTTGCAAATATTCATTCAAACCCTGATATGACTCAGCTCCCAACTATTTTTTATTGAATTTCAAATAATTAATACTGTCTTTTTCAATCTTTACGTAGTTGTCCAGAACGCATTGTTGTCAACAATTATTGTCTCGCTCTTCTTGTGAATCATAATTAAAATATTGTATTAAAAAATTAATCTAACGTTAATTAATTTTAGTACATAGTAATTATTTCAGTCATTTTATTTTATTGAATGGTACTTTTTCATTTTATATTTTAAAATTTAGCGGACTTTTAGATTGCTATATTCAATTCTTAGAGTCAACCAATAAGAGGGCAGTAAAAATTAACGTTAGCTCACTTCTATCGTTCACATCGATTTTATTGATATGGAATGACTTTTCTCTGTAGACTTAAATGATTCAAAGAACCTTCCTGTTTACCAATTTTTTTTGGTTACATAGTTTATAACAAATTAAGACCAATGCTTTTCATTTGAGATGCAAATTTGATAATTATATCTTCTGAGGACAATCATGAAACTAATAATGTTGTCATCTCACATATATGAGAGATAATTACTTACGTATATATTTGTACTCTAAAGGTGCAATAGAATATTTCGTAGTTACATTTGTTGACCCACTTATTCACTGAAGAATTAATCAGTTTTTCCTCTAAATTGCAAAAATGAAGATGGTCTATACTTTCCTTTTCACTCTGGCGGTCATCTTTAATTCTATTGGTGAATATACTAATATACTAATATACAAATACTACGTTCTTTTGAATTTAAAAGAATTCCATGAAGTTTATAAGAACCCCAGGTGATTTTTAAAGAATTCAGAATAAATTCCGAAAATGAAAACAAAATAATGAGTTGTGTCAAATTCAAACACAGTGAGCCTAAACCATTTTGAACCTGACATTTTTATCACACAATTTTTCTTTTATGATTTATTACATATACATATATACATAATTATGATTTTGAAGTATGTTATACCAATAACGAGCATAAAGTATCAAGCTCTTTTTGAAGTTTATTTAACAAAAAACATTAATCCTCTATTTCTTTTAGCAGAGTTAAGTTCGCAGTCAAGCAGAGATGCTCCTGAGGAGCATCATCTTCGTGCCAGGGACAGATCGCCTCCTGGCAGGCCTCCTTCTTCTAAAATACTTGGATGCGCACTTGGACAACTTGGATACATTCGGCTAATTCCCCGCACAAATCAGAATGTACGATTCGAGTTTCGAAGATACGTTTTTCCTGTTGGTTATCCAATTAGATTGCGACGAGTGCCGAGTAACATTCCTGTGCCAAACCAAGAACATATTGTAGTATCAGCATCAAATGGTGACATTTTTGCAATTTTAGAGTATAGCGGATTACTTCGTTCAATTTGTACGACAAATAACCCTAAGTCGAGAATTAAAATAAATATGATAAGCGGCGCAATTCATATTTTAAACCCAGATGAAATTCGAGATTGTCCAGTAGGCAACAGGCACCCAATCTTCCCTTATACTTTTATCAAAGCTTCAACAAATTACGATTCACTACAGTCTGAAGGGAATCCTAATAGCGTACGTAACCCTGGCTCTTCTTCTTCTGACAGACAAGATTCACCTGACGGGACTTCTCTTCATGCCGAAACCAAGTCGCCGCCTGGGTGGCCGCCTTCATCTATAGTACTTGGACATACACTTGGACAACTTGGATACATTCGGCTTATTCCCCGCACAAATCAGAACCTACTATTCGAATTTCGAAGATACTTTTCTCCTGCTGGTGAACCAATTAGGTTGCGAACAGGAGGAAAAAGAGTTAGTATTGAGCCAGACCAAGAATATATTGTATTATCAACATCAAATGGTGACATTTTTGCAATATTAGATCATAGCGGGTTTCTTCGTTCAAGTTGTACGACAACTAACTCTAAATCAAGAATCAAAGTAAATATGATAAGCAAAGCAGTTCATATTCTGACCCCGGATGAAATTCGAGATTGTCCAGTAGGCGATAAGTACCCAATCTTCCCCCGAAATTTTATTAAAGATTCAGCAAATCGCGATTCACTACAGTTCTTATGGAATCCTAATCGCGAATGTAATCCTGATTCTCCTTCTGAGATACAACAATCACCTGACCGGACTTCACCTCAGGAGAATTCTCTTCGTGACAGATCCAGGTCATCTCCGATAAGGCCTCTTTCTGTCCATGTACTTGGATATGCAATAGAAGAACTTGGCTATGTTCGGCTGATTCCCAGCACAAACCAGAACCAGCGATTTGAATTTCGAAGATGCTTTTTTCCTGCCTATGAACTAATTCAAATGCGAATAGATCATACGAACTATGTGCTCAGGCAAAACCAAGAATATATTGTATTATCAACATCCAGTGGTGACGTTTTTGCAATATTGGATTATAGTGGGACTCTTCGTGAAATATATAGGACAAATGAAAATAATTTGCGAATAAAAATAAATATAATAAGCGGCGCAGTTGACAATTTGACTGCAGATGAAATAAGGTGTTGTCCAGTAGGCAAAAGTCACCCATCTTCCCCAACAGTTTTATTAAAGGTTCTGCAAATTACGATTCGTTAGAGTCAGAATGGTGAACCAATGGCAAACGGTTTCCTCAGTAACCTCTTCTTCATGCCATGTCCAGCTCTTCTCCTGGCAGGACTCCCTCTCGTGAAGTTCTAGGATATGCACTTGGACAACTTGGATATATCCGGTTTATTCCCGAGCCAAATCAGAACCGGAAATTCGAGTTTCGAAGATACTGTTTTCCCGTCGGTAAATAAATTTGATTGCTTGTAGGAAATTGTAAATTTGCATCACGCCAAACCAAGAATATATTGTGTTATCAACATCCAATGGTGAAGTTTTTGTAAAACTAAAGTATCCCTCTCTCTAAATCTGAATTAGTAGAAATTTGACTAATGCAATCAGTAGCATCGTATCTGACTGTTAAATTAGTAATTTTATCAGTTTCTACTAAATGAAATGGTAAGGTTTATGTTACTAAATGAATTGGTAAGGGTATTTTACTAATCTGCTTTGTAGTGGCGACTTACCAATTCAATGAGTAGCAATAAATTGCTATGGAAACATAATTTAATCATTTTTTTAATACTTTCGGCTGGTTTTTGAGTTTCACTTTTTAATAAAATAATTATATTTTAAATTAAATAGTTGAGTTTTTAACTAAAATGATGAAACTTTAATAACAAAATTTAATTATTAACCAAAAATTTCAAGTTTCAACCAAGAAGTTGAGTTGTCAATGAAAAAAAGATTCATTCTCAAAGAAAAATATAGTTGATGCTTAAAGAAAAGAAGGTTTTAATTTTTAATTAAAAACAATTGAATTCAACAAAAAAATACCGATTTTCAAACAAGTAGTTTAACTTTTAAGCCAACAACACGATTTTTTAGAAGAAAGTTGAATTTTCAATCCAAAAGGCTGAATTTTTATAACCGAAATGACGAATATTCAACACATTATTTCAATTTTTAACAAAATAATTAAATTTTCTAAAAATGGTCGAAAGGAACAATATAATTTTTAACGAAATAATTTAATTAAAAAAAAAACAGTCAGATTCTTGATAAAATAAATAAATTTTCCACGAAATAGTTGAATTCCCAACTAAAATGATGAACCTCTAATAAAAAATATTAATCTCCGACCAAAAATGTCAACTTTCAACAAAAAAAAAAAAACAATCTTCAACAAAGTAGCTGAATTTTCAAGCCGGAAAAAAGATCTTTTCAAAGGGCCGTTAAATTTTCTGTCCGAAAAGACGAATATTTAACACATTAGTTCAATTTTTAAAAAAATAATCGAGTTTTCTACATAATAGTTAAATTTGTAATCAAATAACTAAAATTTCAGCAAAATAATTGAATTTTATCAAAATAATTAAATTTTCAACAAAATAAAGAATTTTTAATAAAGCAATTAAATTTTTAACAAAACAGTAAAATTTATAGTAAAATAATTAAATTTTAAACGAAATAGTTGAATTTTCAACTAAAATAAATTTTTAACCAAAAAGTTCCACTTTCTACCAACTAATTGCGTTTTAAATAAAAAAGCTTATTTCTCAACAAAAAATATAGTTGATATTTCTAAAAAAGAAATATTTTAACTTTAAATCGAAAATAGTTGAATTCAACCAAAAAACACCAATTTTCGACAAAATAGTTAAATTTTTAATAAAATAATTATATTTCAAACAAAATAGTTGAATTTTCCATCCCAAAAGGTTAATATTCAACACATTGGTTCGATTTTGAACAAATAAATTAAATTTCCAACAAAATACTTAAATCTTTATAAAAATAATTAAAGTTTTAACAAAAGAATTAAATTTTTAGATAAATAATTGACTTTTCAACTAAAATGATGAATGTCTAATAAAAAATATAATTTTGAATCAAAAAGTTCCACTTTAAACCAACTAGTTGAGTTTTCAATAAGAAAGATTAATTCTCAACGAAAAATATAGCTGATATTTCAACAACAAGACATTACATTTTTTTAAATAATTTGATTTTTAACACCATAGTTGAATTTTTAAGCCAAAAACAAGCTTTTTTCAGACAGCAGTTGAATTTTCAATCTAAAAGATCGAATTTTCCATCCGAAAAGCCGAATATTTAACACATTATTTCAATTATTAACAAAATAATTTAATTTTTAGAAAAATTGTTGAATTTTTAATAAAAGAATGAAATTTTAAAGACAAATGGTCGAATTTTCAACTAACATGATGAATCTCCAATAAAAAAATTCAATTTTTAACCAAAAAGTTTATCTTTTAACCAAGTAGTTGAGTTTTCATTAAAAAATATTAATTTCCAACGAAAGACATATTCGATATCAAATCTAAAAATTTTAATTTTAAATAAAAAACAATTCAATACAACCAAAAAATATCAATTTTCAACTTGTGCCATTTGTCCGTATATTTAATTTTTTAATTTTTAATAAGTTTTTTCACGAATAAAAACGCGAATAAAAACGCGTCCTATCAAAAAATGATTTATACAAAATTTGTAGATCTTTTTTGGCTACACAATTTTGGTCTCTTCATCTTTTTTTAGCTTGCATAATTTGACCCAAAAATTGAATTTTTCATTATTCCAAATAACAATAAATAATACAAATAAAATAAAAAATCATTGAACGATTTATTTTGATCCCTTAAATATTCAAATGATATCAAACTTATTCATTATTGTCGTCAATAAATTTTTGGTTGAAAATTCATATTCTCGGGTTGAAGATTCAACTGTTTTGTAGAAAATTTCGACTTTTTTCTTTAAAATTCAACAATTTGGTAGCAAATTGAACTATTTTTTCGAAAATTAACTTCTTGAAGGAAAATCCATATTTTCGATTGAAAATGCAACTATTTTGGTAGAAAATAAAGCTATCTGGTTTGAAATTAAATGATTTATTTGCAAATTAACCTATTTTTTTGGAAATTCGTTTTCAATGGTAAATATATTTTTTTTTATCTGAAAATGTAGCTATTCCATTTTTGGTTGAAAAGGTTTCCTTGGGAAGATGAAAGTTCAAATATTTGGGAGAAAATTGATGTATTTTTTGAAAATTCATCCGTTTACGTAGAAAATTAATTTTATTTGTTGAAAATTTGATTAATTTCTCGTTAAAAGTTAATTTTTTAAAGTTACAATTTGTCTATTCCATTTTGGGTTGCAAACTTATCTTTTTTAGTTAAAAATTCTCCTATTTGATAAAAAAATTACTATTTTATTTGAAGTAAAATTATTTTGTTTGAAATTCAATTATTATAATTATTTAGACTATTCATAATGCAGGTTTAAATTGGTCATTCTTGATTATATTTATTAAATTTGCAAAGAAATTTTAATTTACAGCAGATGATTTTATTCCGTGATTTATTCTTCACATTTTATTAGCTATGTTTTTATTTAATATTATTGAGAAAACTTTAATTAAATTGAATAAAATTTTATTACACTACATTTTAGTTTGTAAAACGGATATTTAGGACGAACTTTACTAATTCCAAAATAAATAATAAATTCAATAAAAACGTTGCAGATAGTAAAGAATCAATCAAGAAGATTAATTTTCAATGGAGAAAATAAATTTTCTCCAAAAAAGTTTAATTTCATACCAAGTAGTTAAATTTTCAACACGAGAATATGAACTTCAACAAAAAAGATAATTTACAACTAATCAGTTGAAGTTTAGGCAAATTATTTTAATTTTCAGTTGAAAAATCAATTTTTAACAAAAAAGTCAAAATCTTAACTAAAATTATTAATCTTCAACCAAGAAAGTGATCTTTCATGAAAGTAGTTAAACTTTCAAGCAAGAAATTAAATTTTCAACTTAAAGAGATTTGATATTTCATCACAAAAAGATTTCAATTTGAAATAAAAAACAGTTGGATTAACCTAACAAAGATGAATTCTCAATAAAATACATAAGTATATAAATATATTTGACACAGAAATGCAAACCTTCTACAACGCAGTTAAATTTTCAACCCGAAAATGTGAATTTTCAAAAAAAAAACACTTATTTTTTAACCAAGTCACATTAATTTTTAACCAGACAGTTGCATTTATAATAAAAAAAGATCAAACTTCTACCGAAAAAGATGAATTTTAAAACCAAAAAGATGAACGTTTATCAACGTAGTTAACTTTTTAATCAAATAAAAATTAGTAATAGTCGATATTTAAAAAGAAAGATTTTAATTCTTTTTTTTTAAGTTGCATTTTTAGCCAAAAAGACATCTTCTCTCAAAAAAGTTAAATTTTCAATTAAGAGAATTAATTTTCAATAAAAGAAAAACGAATTTTCTACAAAACAGTTTAATTGTGTATCAAATAATTGAAATTTTTCTTATGTTTAAATGTTATTTTCAACTACCACTTGAATTTACAGCAAAATATTTTTCAATTTTCAGTTGAAAAAATTAATTTTCAACCCAAAAAAAACAACGAAATTTTAAGTAAAATGATGATCTTTGAAACAAAAAATGCGCTGTTAAGCAAGTAGTACAACTTTCCACCATGGAGTTGAATTTTCAAGCTAAAAAGATTAATTTCTAACGAAAAATGTAATAGTTGAAATTTCAAACAAAAATATTTTAATCAAAAATGAAAAACAGCAACATTTTCAACCAAATAATTGATTTTGTACTAAAACAGATGAATTTTAAGCAAAATACACATTTTTTTAAGTGATTAGAAAAAGTGGCACCATCTAGACCTGTAACTTTTTTCAAAGATTTTGCCTATTAATATTTTTATCAATAGCTTTTTGTAAGTCTACTACTTGAACGCTATAATATGTTATAAATAATTCCGCGCTTCAGTATATTGTTCGGAATTCGTCAGAGAATAAGAATAAATCATAAATTTTGAGATTAAATAAATTTAAGCCACTCTTATTGGTCCCCAAAGAAAACCCCATAAGTGACAAATTTGAATTTTACGTAATATTGCGGTTTGCTGGCGCTTTTTAAAAGTTTAAAAATAATAAATATTCTTTCATCGGTAATTAAAGAATACGCAGTCATTTGATTACAAATATTTAATTCTTTGAACAATTTTAATTTGTTTGAATATTTGTTTTTTTTCAGTTAAATCGCGAAATTAACGCATTTTATAGACTGTATGAGTTATTCAATCAACGATAACAATAAAATAATTCGTTTAAATAACTTTTGAGTGGGTACTCAAATTTTTAATCAAAAAGATTAGTTTACTACCAAAAAAGGAGAATTTAAAACAATATATATATATAACAAATTTGTTAAAATATGCACTAAAAATGATTAATTTTTAATCAAACACGTGGATCTTCAATTAATAGCATTAATTTTTGCCAAAAAATTCCAAATTTAACCTTCAAGAAGTCAGTTTTTTTTTAAATAAGTCGAAAAAGTCACACTATCGTAGCCGGGTACCTTTTCTCAAAGATTTTCCTTTTCAATATGTTTACATACTGAGCGAAGTTTTATTTACAACAATCAATTTTTTATGTTTGAAGAGGATTTTGACTAAAATGAAGTTTATAGTGGTTTTATTTTAAAAGTAAACTAAGGGACGCATCTTTCTAAATCGGATGTGATCAAGTGGGTTAGAATATTTGATTTGATTTGGAAATAACAAAATAAACCACACTATTTTATCATATTATTGTTTGTTCTTTATTTCACATTAAGTTTTCTCCATAGTTTCAAATGATTCAAAGATCTTGTCTGTTTACCAAATTTTAGTTTGTTACATACATAGTTTATTACAAACTAAAACCAATGCTTTTCATTTTAGATGAATATTTGATAATTATATCTTCGAAGGACAATCTTAAAACTAATAATGTTGTCATCTCACAGACAGGGTGTCCACAAAGTCCCGGGACGGCTGAATATTTCCACAGGTAAGATACTTTTCAGGGACGTGAAGCTTTTGATCCCGGAAACTGAGA
Organism: Andricus coriarius; assembly: GCA_932066315.1. Taxonomy (NCBI): domain Eukaryota; kingdom Metazoa; phylum Arthropoda; class Insecta; order Hymenoptera; family Cynipidae; genus Andricus; species Andricus coriarius. The sequence continues at coordinate 9,515 of CAKNWT010333669.1, forward strand.
GAGCGGAAAATTTTACGTCCAGAAATAACCTTGATCAATCGAAAATTTGACCTGGGAAGGTCATGGCAAGGTCAAACAAGATAAAGCAGGATGACTCGACTGGCAAACATTATTGAAGAAAATGTCCTGGTAAAGGTCCTGGTCAAAGTCAGGGTCAAGGTCACCAATTGATCGGCGGTAGAAAATGCTACAACTCTTGAGTTGAACATTTTCTTGGAAAATGCATGCCAGTCGAGTCATCCTGCTGTACATTGTTTGACCTTGCCATGACCTTCCCAGGTCAAATTTTTGATTGGTAAATGTCATTTTTGGACGTAAAATTCTTCGCTCTTTCAGTTTCCGGAATCAAAAATAGGGGTGTCAATTAAAAAAAATTAATTTGACCCTGAAATGATCGTCAAGGTCACGGCCAAGATAAAAATAAAGGTCACTATTGAATTCTTCGTTGAAAGCTACTTCAAGAATGACCTTGGACTCCCTGAAAAATATCTCACCTGAGGAAATATTCAGCTGTCCCGGGACTTTTTGGACGCCCTGTATATGAGAGATAACGACTACTTACGTATAAATGTGTACTCTAATGGCGCAATAGAATATTTCGTAGTTACATTTGTTGACCCACTTATTCACAGCAGAATTAATCAGTTTTTCCTCTACATTGCAAAAATGAGGACGGTCTATACTTTCGTTTTCACTCTGGCGGTCATCGTTAATTCTATTGGTGAATATACTAATATAATCTATGTGAAATCTTGCAATTTCTGTGAAATCTTTTGGAATCTTTTCAAATGTTTGAATATTAATTAATAACTTAAAAGCGGCTCTTAAAGGCGGCTCTCACTGAAAACATGCATGTATCAATAATGTCCCTCTTCTTCCCCGTTGTGCATAATATACTACTAAGCTTACAGCAAACAAATTACTTTTTAGCAATACAATACAATTTTTAACCAAATAGTTGAATGTTCAGCCTACAAAGACGAATTTATTCGAGGATAGATAAATTATCGAACTAAAAAGTTCAATTTAGAACAACAATATCATTTTCAACCGATCAAGATGCAGTTTCGGCCAGATAGTAGAACATGCAGAAATTAATATTTTGATTTTTCACCAAACACTTCGGCTTACGAACAGATAGTTTAATTTCAAATCAAGGGAGACAAATTTTGAACGAGTATTTGTTTTTAAATACACTTCATTGACATCGTCATCATTTGTAAGCCAAAATGGTACTGAAATTATCTAGAACTGACTAACGTACATTAATGATAGGACTTACGTTGTTTTGAATTTTGAAGAACTTAAAAGAAATCAAGGTGATTTTCAACGAATTCAGAATAAATTCCAAAACTGAAATCAAATTAATGAGTTGTGTTGAATTCCAACACAGTGAGCCTCAACCATTTTTAACCTGACATTTTTATGGCACAAGTTTTCTTTACAGAATCCTAACTTATGCTTTTAAAGTATGTTATACCAAAAACGATAATAAAGCATCAAGCTCTTTTTGAAGTTTGTTCAAAAAGAAACATGAATCCTCTATTTCTCTTCGCAGAGTCAAGTTCGCAGTCAAGCAGAGATTGCCTTGACACTCCCCGTCCGGTTCACTGTCGCTCTTCTTCTCCGCGTCGTATACTTCAGGCTCCTGAGGAGCATCATCTTCGTGCCAGGGACAGGTCGCCTCCTGGCAGGCCTCCTTCTTCTAAAGTACTTGGATACACACTTGGACAACTTGGATATATTCGACTTATTCCCCGCACGAATCAAAATCTACGATTCGAATTTCGAAGATACGTTTTTCCTGCTGGTAAACGAATCAGGCTGCGAACAGAAGGAACAAGAGTTAGTATCGTGCCAGCCCAAGAATATATTGTATTATCAACATCAAATGGTGACGTTTTTGCAATATTAGATAGTAGCGGGATTCTTCGTTCAATTTGTTCGACAAATAGCGCTAAATCGAGAACTAAAGTAAATATGATAAGCGGCGCAGTTCATATTTTGACCCCAGATGAAATTCGAGATTGCCCTGTAGGCGACAAGCACCCAATCTTCCCCCATAGTTTTATTAAAGATTCAGCAAATTACGATTCACTACAGTCCGAATGGAATTCTGATAGCGAACGTAACCTTGGTTCTTCTCCTTCTGACCGACAACATTCACCTGACCGGACTTCTCCTCAGGAGCCTCCTCTTCATGCCGAAACCAGGTCGCCTCCTGGGTGGCGGCCTTCATCTATAGTACTTGGATATACACTTGGACAACTTGGATACATTCGGCTTATTCCCCGTACAAATCAGAACATACGATTCGAATTTCGTAGATACGTTTTTCCTGCAGGTTATCCTATTAGATTGCGACGAATGCCGAGCAATATTCCTGTACCGACCCAAGAACATATTGTAGTATCAGCATCCAATGGAGACGTTTTTGCAATATTAGATTATAGCGGGATTCTTCTTGGATTATATTGGACAAATAGTGCTAAATCGAGAATTAAAGTGAATATGATAAGCGGCGCAGTTGACGATTTGACCCCAGATGAAATTCGAGATTGTCCAGTAGGCAACAGGCACACAATCTTCCCTAATAGCTTTGTTAAAGCTTCAGAAAATTACGACTCACTACAGTCTGAATGGAATCCTAATAGCGAACGTATCCCTGGTTCTTCTCCTTCTGACAGACAACATTCACCTGACCGGACTTCTCCTCAGGAGCCTCCTCTTCAT